>JAHWXV010284860.1:0-15086 GCA_024586415.1 Phrixothrix hirtus | reverse complement strand
GTACTTGGAGTATTAGTTGTGAATAACGTATCTCAAAAAGTAATGATTATATGAAAATCAAAAACTATATTTATGTTTTATATCTTCTGTATATGAGACATCAAAAATTTAGTTAAAATCGAATGAACGGAAATGGCACTTTATTCTTGCGATTTTCTCGAAAACATTTTTAATAATGTTTTCGAAACTTATTACAGTTCTTACGTCCTTAGCATCCTTTTATATGGGCTTAGAGGTTTTCCTAAAAAAATGCGTTGAAGCGAGTTATCAGAGAAATCTTTGGAGTTAAGCAGGGTTTTACATGTTCAGTAACTTTGATGGGTGACCGTTACAATTATCGTTCCCAAAATAAACGTAAATAATATTTTAAATATATGTTAACATTTGCATATTTATATATCTATATACGTAAAAGAAAGTCGTGTGTTGTCTCACACCAGATTATTACATATTAAGACTTAAACAATTTGATTTTTAGTTTAAATCTACTAAAGTCCTAAAGACCTAAAAATAGGATGACTCCCATATCTACTCCACCGTTTAAAATATTTCAAATAGGTTAAGTACAAATGATGAGCTGTGCCAAATTAGAAAACGTTTGAATCACTTGGGAGAAATATTGCAAAATAATCGATTTTATTCTGAAACATTGGTTCCCTGTATTTCGAAAACAGAACGTTATTAACTTATATTCATGGGAACTTTTTTTACTTTGATGAGATATATCTGTTGTAAAAGTTTGTAACACCTTTAACGAAACACCCTTCATAACCAAGTCATTTATAAGCTTAAATTTATTATTGTGGATATCTCTATGTTTGAACAAATTATTCAAAATAAATAAGTTTTTTTTTAAATCTCTAAACTTACCAGTCTTTCTTTATTTCCATTTGTTCTTTCATTGTTATATGGTGCCAATACTCAGCAGTCTGTCTTCTCAATCTACCCATCCATTTAAATAATAATAATAATAATAATGCTGTTTATTTAGCAATGCTATTACACATTAAATTACTTTACAAATTAGTGTATAATAAATAACAGATACAAATAGATTACAATGATGGAAAAGATTTTTAACAATGAAGACATCTATGGTTTAAAAGCTTTAACAATATTGTTAAATTAGTGATTTAACTAATGTAGATACATTTTATCTCCTATCAAAATTATCCTCTCAATCTGATTGCACTTGTCCAACACATCCTCTAATTAATTCCAAAACTGTTCACATTCCTCGTTCCCGTTTATTAGAGAACAACGTCATAACTCTACTTATCCTAATTTTCATTTTAACCCATAGTATTTGCATTGTCATCAGTTAATATGTTTCGTACATTTCTTTCTTGACACATTTAGGATCAGTTCCATACCTTTTGACTCATGTTTTCAAAAACCTTATGTTTTCGTTTTGTTTCATTTACACATAATACATTTATTCGTTTATCATAAATTTTCTTCTTATATATTCTTCACACATTCCACGTTCCAAATGTTCATTCTATCGTACATGATCGTATTCTGATCGACTTATCCTATTTCGTCTCCGCCGACCATTATCGATTTGACAAGTCGAGGCAATGTGCACTTAATTTGTATTGAGTGATATAGTTAAGAAGGACGAGATTATCAGCTTAGATCACTCCCGCATCAACGTAGAATTCCCTATTAACGGCATTGGTAAATTACGTAGTCATATTCCTGGTCCTTCAGGAGTGCTTAAATATTATTTTCACAAGCTAAGCTCCTACTCATAAGGATTACCCTACAATCCAACCGACAGTTGTCCACATTTGATCACTAGGAGGTTCTTGGGATGCATTGAGACACGCGGTGCTAACAACATTCAAAGTGAGAATAGACGTTACTGACTTCAAAGGAAACAACCTAAGAAAAGATGAAAAAGATTAAATATAATTTATTATTTTACTTATCCTAATTGGACACGAAAATGTAATTAGCATTGTAATAATAATTTTTTTAGGTTAGTACAAATGAAATGGCCATTTATAGATATAAACTTGAAACGTGTATTTTTAAAATTTAAAACTTGCATAACTAATCAGAATAGTCTCCATCTACTTAGTACACTTCTGCCAACGTAATCCAAGTGCATCAATGTCCTTTCTAAAAAAAATCTGGAGAGCGTGAATCGACAAACTCTTCAAATGCATTTTTCACACTCCTTTCTTCATTTAAATTTTTTCCCGCCAAAAATGCATTAAAATGTTTGAAAAGATGATAATCTGTTGGTAAGGTGTCTGTACACTAGAGAGAGGAAGAACTTAAATGTTCAACTCATCGAGTTTTTTAACGATTTGTTTTGCAATGTGTGATCTAGCCTTATCGTGCAACAGCAACATGGCGTGTTTGTGGACCAATTCTGGCTATTGAGCGCACAGTTTATGGTACACGGTGGCAATATCCTGATAGTACTTATCAAAATTTATACCTCACATTGTTTGGTAAAAGTATAATGAACAATACCTTTGCTAAACCACCATAATTTTCTTGAGGTGAAGATTCGCTTTCGCACTGTAATTCGGAACTTCATTCGCATCTAACCATTGTGCAAAACGTCGCACAGTGAGGTGAATTATCTAAAAATCGGACATTTGAAGAAAAAATGAAAGTTAATTTTTTCTTAATATGTTAATATATAGAAAACGTATTTAGATATTCTTATCATGCTTATTTTAATATTTAAATTACTGCTCAAAGTAGTATTAAAGGAGTGCCAGGAATCCAGTCATTTTATACATTGCTTTGAAAATGCAAAAGAATATATATATCACTTCTCTATCTTTCATGATTCATCACTTCAGTAAACTCTGAAGCATGGTAATGTATTAATACAATTATTTTAATTGTTTTCATTAATGGCTAAAATGGCGAACCAGTAGCGCGACTCGGTTCATTCCATGTTAACTAAAAATTCCATATCTTGCTTTAGGTACCCGGATACCCGGAGGCATAACATATGTGGTCACCAGAAATTAGACATTTTATTATTTTAATTGCTGTAAAGAAAACTTTGTTATTTTTTGGTCCATGAACTTTTATTTTCTTAAAGACAGAATTTAGAAATCCGATAGTCTGTTAAATTCATATGACTTGTATAGCCATTAATGAAAACAATTGAAATAATTCTATTAATATATAATCGTTATTTAGGGTTTAATGGAGTGATAAATAATGAAAGATATAAAATCAATATATATTTTCTTATACATTAGTGTATTAAGAGAAAAATAAATCATTGGAATTGTTTATATGGTCAATTTTATTTTTCCTTCAAATGTGCTGCTTTAGCTAATTCGTTCCACTGTGCGTCAGTGATTGTCGTACAAAATCCATTTTTCATCACAACTCACAATCCTGTGCAAAATTCCTCTATATTCTGTCGCAATTGCAAAGAAGTGCAGATCTCCAAACGTCTCAATTTGTCTCTTTGTGATTTCATGGGGGACTCACTTCTCCAAATTTTTTACTTTTCCCAACTTGTTTAAATGTGGAACGTCGGTTGAATGATCGACTTCGAGTTTTTTGCAATCTCTCAGAGTTAACATCGAATCTGCTTCAACCATCTCCTTCAAAGCAATATCATCAATGACGGAAGGTGCGTGTTTGTGACGCACATTGTCAAGGTTTATGTCCCCAGAACGAAATTTTTCTAAGCAATACCTCATCGTTTTTTCACTTACAGTATCGTCACTAACGCCGTATTAATGTTACGCGCTGCCTAGGCTGCAGTATGACCAAATTTGAACTCGTGCAAGTAAATTATATGAATATCTTTAGTTTCCATTACGGTATTAATGCAAACTTCTATGACTAACAGTACAATACAGAAATAAGGTTTTGTGCACTAAATCACGTGGGGGTCATGTACTTTCACGCAGTTTGCATGCACCGCTCTCTATATGAAACAAAAGTGATCTATAGAGGTGGGAAATTAAAAATACTGTAAAAGGCTATTTCATTTGCACCAATCTAATATATAGAAATTAACCGCCAATAAATAAGAGTCAAGAGGAGAACCATCAACTTAGACTACAACTCTAGGTAATCACTTTAATAATTGAGACTTTTCTAACATAAAATATTTTCTATATACCTTTAACAAATAAGCTTTTAACATCATTCATTAAGTCCGAACTCCTGTAAAAGAGCTGCATTTCCAATAAAATTTTATCGGCGGGCAAAGATGAAAATTGCTCTAGCATAAATGTGGTTGCGCATTATCGTGCAGAAACATAACACTTAATTTCAATATATTTCTTTTGCTAATAATGCCAGCATACATTTACGCCAACCACAGCTATGTTGAGAAACATTTCCATTTTTTGTAATTTGATAATGTACACTCCTTTCTAAAAGAAATGTCCCATTCAGAAGAATTGGGAAATAATTGCGAAATAAAAAATTGAATAATTTATGTTTTATTCATAGGGAGGATCGAGAGAGTAAAAACTTTAAGGGGATTTGCGTATAAGGGCCTCAGTTCTTGAGAAATTTACATGTAAGGTTGATAATTTGGTTAATTAACATATAAATATCGTCTGAATAGGGTTGAACTAAAATAAGCGCTCGTGGCTTAATGATAAAAATCTCTGAAAATTTTTATTCGGTGATACAACGTCGGTTTGAACCTAACACGGAACAATTTTTGAAAATTCTAATAGTTTTAACCTTAATTAGTTTTCGTTATTCTTTATAGCAAAGTATTCATAATTATGCAATATTTGTTGTATATATCACATAGGAATAGGTTTTTATAAATAACACCAAAAAGTCATTAAAGTGATAAATAAGTGGTTATTAGAATTTTAAACAAATTGTTCCGTGCGAGGTTCGAACACAAGGAACAAAACGCAAACCTATAATCTTCATTGAGCTGTAAGTGATTGTTTTACTGCAATCTTATTTAGAGGCTATTCATATGTTAATTATCTGAATTCTCAACTTTGCTCATAAATCGTTCAGAAATTTAAACTTATTACCCCCTTGGCCCCTTGTATTGAATAAACTACGAGTATAGTGTTTTTAATTTCGTAATTCATAGTTCCTGCCAACCCCTTATTAGATTTACTATAATTTTGACACAACATAATTAAAGGCCTGAATAGATATTTTATACTTTGTTTAGCTGTCAACAATTTATCAATTTCGTGCTATTTTGATATTCAGTTTAAAATTCGTATTTATCTAAGTTTTTATTTGTTTTCTTTGAATATATGAACGTTTGATACTATAAGTGTGCTAAAATGCCGTTACAATCGACCGACGTTTAATTGAATACGGGAATAGTATCCGGTATGCTGCCCATTACTTTAATTTAGCTTGCACCCTAGTGCAGAGTGCTATTAAACATTATCGAAAAACTCACGAATTTACAAAAAGATTAAGATCTGATAGAAAAAAAATGATGCTCGTACTTGATCGATTTTTCATCTGAGGTTTTGAGAAATCACGAACATTCTGATGTAACAGTACGTAATCGATTGTTAGAGTTAAGAAATGTAAATGTAAGATAGAAAATCGTAAGAAGTATGCTTCATGAGAACAGCTTCCAAAATTGTACCGACATCATCGAGAAGTTCGCTTGAATTTCGCCCGACACGCTAATTGTATAAGGCAAAATTTTGTTTGAATTTGTAGAATAGACGTAAAAAGCTCTACAGAAGATCACACGTAAAAATTTAGTTTTTATTGAAAATGTATCCTTAGCAGCTTAGCATCAAAGACGTTTCAAAAGATCCTGTAATACCATATGCTCCATTTATTGGAGGAATTTCATGTTAATGAATGTCGGTAACTTGAAGACGTGAGAATTTTTTCATGGATTGATCAATGGATAGTTCTAATTGTAGCCCAATTGAATATCTTTGGAATGTATTGAATCTTTGTGCTAGTGAACGTTATCCAACATTTCATCGGCAGCATGCCATAATGCACGAAAACTGTAATAAGAGCTAGAGGTGCTACTGATCATAGCTGAATTTGTTTTTGATTTTTTGAAATTAAATTTTACTTTACATGTCTTTCCACTTTTAAAATCTCTTCGATAAATAAGTAATCAAATATTATCACTATTCCTTTATACTGTTGAATAATACACACCTACGCAGGTTTAAATTTTATTTATTGTATCAATCCAGTTGCACATTGAGATACAGCGCAGTGTAACACAATATGCAGTATGCAGCATAAAACTTCCTTATTTCCTTATACCAGAGTTGAACTGTTTAAGTCAATTTTTTATATATCATTTGCTAATGATGTTATTTCACGACGAAACACATAGATTTGAACATTTAAAAATATTCTATTTTATATCATAGTTCATATTTCTTCTACTCCGATAATTTATTTTGAAATTATTCTATCTATTTTCGATTAAACATATAGTTTTGAACCAATTTGAAAATAACTCTTTTGTTGTCTAATTTTACTTACAATTAAAAAGAAGTTACTTCTATCACGTTAAATTTAAAAAAAATAAATTAAAGTATGCATGTAAGGTATTACAGTTACATATTTTGCTTTCCACTTTCTTTTTGTATGGGCCTTTACAACTTTCTGATATCAATGGACATCAGTAGTCGGCAAGCATTTCACCATTCCACTTCCTTTGGCAACGTTTTTCGATAGTGGAAATGTCTTGATGAAACATTTTTCCATGTTCATCACTTATGTTACCAAAATTCGAAGGAAAGAAGTACAAATGTGAATGCAAAAAGTATTTTAATACTGATACATACTATAACTTAATTTTTGATAACTCCTAAGAAGAAAATTCCTTTACTTTTCGGATTTGCGATTTCTCAAAAAGGTTTGGGCTGCCACTTTAAAAGCATTTTAAGTAACACGTTGTAATTCTGCTTTTATAATTCTAAAGCAGAATTACCACTAGCTTCATGAAACTAGAGGTGTGGATATTTCAAATTTCGTGATGCTGGGCACATTAGTTTGCTTAATAATTATGGGCACCGGGCCTTTTGGGCCAAATCGAAAAGAATAGTATAGTGTACAAATCAAGGTGCTCTGCAGCTTTTTTTAGGGAGTAATCTTTGTATAAATAAGAAATAACAAGTTGGTTAACAAATCTTTGATTAAAAATTATGATTTTATAATAGTTCTTTAATGTAGACGTTAAGCTGGTTATTTTACCAGGTACCTAGTTACAATAAGAAAGTAGCCGGAACTTCAATAGTTCGAATTATTGTCAATCGACATGATTTTTGTAAACACAATTAACAATAGTATATAACTCAAAATAATAGGTAACTTTAAGCATATAGTCAAAATAACCAGCTTAAGGTATTTGTAACGTAATGCGAATAATTTAGATTGAAATAAACAAATATTATACATATGATCAATTAATATGTTTTTAAAATTAAATTGCCATTACGAATGCCAATTAACATTTAAAATATAGCACAATCTACTAAAGAAATGATTTTATTAAGTTAAAAAGGTTTGAAATACATTGTAATATAACTTAGGACAAGTTTATCCAAACGGAAACTAATATGTCATTTAAAATTTACTATTCCAATTCTACAAAGAAATAATACCGAAAATAATTAACAGTATAATTTAGATTATAACCCCAAAGAAAATATAAAATATTATTGATAATAATTTGGAAATCGAAAGAATATAAATAGCCAATTTAAATTCCCTTAAATTTGTAATCCAAATAATAAATCAATTTAAATTAATTTGCTTTGTGAATGATCCAGATTACCGTTAATAGAACGTAGTTTGACAGACAAAATTAAATAAGATATAACAATACCTTTGAGATGGTAACCTTATGGCCGATAATCGGTCAAGGCCAAAGTTTACCGCATTTTGAATTCTTAATTAACGTATAATGCCAGCCGAAATTATTTTACTTTTGCTGTCACAATTATGTATAACGAACAATTTTCAATCATTCGCAATTGGAAAAGGCACCATGAACCCCAATCTTATTGTATCTAAAAAAATCAGTATTTATTAGATCAATTAAGATATCAACCTCAACCCATTAAAACATGGCTGGTTTGTTCGATAAATGTTATTACAAGTGATATTATTTTATCAACTGTAACAAACATCATACACAAAATTTACAATATTCACTAATTAAAAAGAAACAAATACATTTTAGTGTGATGCAATTGATTTTACATTAATAAATTTAGAATAACAAATTAAATTCTTTACCAACAAAGCAACATGATTTTCTCGGGCTTCAAAGCAAGGTGAAAACATATTTTATCGTAAGCAGTATAATCTTCCGACACCTCTCTTATAAATTAGAATCTATGAACTGAAAGCGACGTTGTCACGTTTAATTTGAAAAAGCAATATTGCAACTTTTCTAAAATTACGGTGAATATATAAAATTAAAAGTTCGTTATAAACCAAATAAACTCAAAAATATTGAATTATTAATAAATAAACAATAACATGTAACGTCGAAACGTTACTCATTCTACGTCACTTAAGCCTTTTAAAATTCTATATTTCGCAGTGGATTAATTTTGGGACTTACGAAGATCCTTCATGATTTTGACTATGTTCTTTATTGTATACAACGAAGGTAAAGAAGTTTGTAACACTCAACTAATGTTGGGTTGATCATGTTCTCTTTCCCAATAATATACTGCTCCTGTGGTGGCCAATGTTTAATAATATAATGACAATTCGTTGCTCGACTGTTACTCTCACAAATGAACCAACAAGCTGCGTTTAAACCTAGAAGAATTACAACAACCTTTAGATCAGCACTAATATCCCACATACACTTTCTGTAATTCATTTTGTCAAGAATGCGTGCTATATTTTCATAGAATTCTTTCATGTAAATAGCATATTCAACAGGAACTGAAGGGTAAATATTTCCTATATATAGAAATACAGCTTTAAGCTCATTTTTAAAGAATTGATAAGGAGACGCTCCTCTTCTACATTATACTCAATACAATTCAAGTATTAAATTATCAACATTATTTCAAAAGAAAAGGTCTTTTTCATCTGAGAATTAATGTGATAATTTATTCTAGCAGTTGCGATATACCGAAATACGTGTATTTGAAGCTAACAATTTCTATCCTAATAATCGTGATCTTAGTATCTCTGTCTGGGGTTTTGATAAATTGAGATCTCGAACCAGATCATTGAATTCTGCTTGAATTATTAAATGAGGTGTGTCTTCTTGGGATGGCAAAATTTCTTATTAGTGTCTGACAATGCTGAAGTAGTTGCTTCTTCTGTTTATGTATTATATTGTTATACTTCTGAAACGTTTGGATGTCTAGATACCGGAAAAGATTATAAGTGAGGTACTGGGCGATTTGCAGAAGGTAAACTGGGATAAATAATGTTCTTCTTATTTTTTTCAAAAAATCTGAGGATTTGGGTGTAACAAAAGTAAAAGTTCATCGTACATTCCCGTTTGTTCACGCCAAATCATAGGAACCGCAAACGAAATTGTTGTGTTATTATCATTTAACCACTTTCTTAAAGCAACGGCACCGCATGTACAGCAAGTTTTACAAGTCCAAGATTTGTCTTCATTTTTAAATTTAACACCAAAGTAGCAGCAGTACGCTTTTTCTATTGTAGAAGTATTATTTCGTTTATACTGCGAAATTTAGAATTCTCCGCAAACATAACAGAAACTGTGTTTCATACACTTCCGAGACATTATTGATAGGAAAACACGATAGATTAGCACAAATTAACAAAAGATAATTTAAATCATTTTCCTGTCCTTTATATAGTCGTATAATGATGTAATTACAAATTTCTGAAGTACGATTGAATTAAAAGCAAATGAGCGCATGGTCTAGGGGCAGTGACGTCATAAACATGCAAAACATATACAAACTTGTCGGACTGTTCAAAGAAATCAGAAATCATATGGTTCCTATAATATTTAGAATTAATTTAACAACACAGAAAGTTTCCTCAAATACAATAAAAAGTAATTTACTCGTACTTAAGAGAAAAGTATTTTAGAACATTTTTTAAAATTTTGACGTGGTAGAATAATAATAATCAGCATCAAGAGTACGCACATGATGTATTAGGCTAAAGAAAAATAGACTTTTATTGATCAGTGTAATAAATGTAAGGGATATTTAGAAAAAGGTTGCAACAAAGTGAGGAACTGTTAAATTGTATAACATTGGCTGTAATTGGTATATTCGTTCTATCTTCATTTTATTTTCTAAATTTCTTTACTAACTTTTTTAAAACATTACAAAAATAAAAAGAAATAATCGACCAAAAAGGATATAAATGATAATTCTAATTCTATTTATTCAACATATGATAATAAAAAATGTAAAACAAGAATCTCCTTCACAAATCTTATTTCTACTATTAAATTCATTTATCTAACACAACTATAATGTGCGATCGCTTAAATTTCCAATTAGGGTAGGTAATGACCTTTTGATGGATACTTCAATCATGCCTATGAAATTAGATTTATAAATGGTCATTGTCTACCATAATTAGAAATTTAAACTATCGCACGTTATAGGTTTTGAAGCACACCAGACATGTATAAAACCAAAAATTAGCAATTAAAATTCTGTTATTAAATACCACGACTATTATTTACAATAATCAATATAAAATAAAAATGACCTAACGACATCTACCTTAACTCTAATCTAAATCTATAACTATAATTTAAAAAAATTCAAATCTAACTAGTCATAGTTTAACAAACACCTTCACCAGTGAAAAAATCTCATTTAGTTTATACTAGGCAACTAACTCCTTATTTATCTGCATCTGTAATGTTAATCTTTGAACATAAACCGTAAGTGACTTATTTATTTTATAACCAAATGATAAAATTTTATTTTTATTGTGTTTTTAACAATTTTATCAACCTGATGATGATTCACAAGCCTTAAATAATTTATCATTTACGTCTCAAAAACGTTTTGTTACGTTTTAGAATGTTAACAATAATACTATTTTAAATATTTTAATCAACATTTGGGGAAGACTATTAAATTAGAATAATAAAAAATTGAACACCTAATTTGTTATTAGTTTGTTATTCATTTATCTAATGTTGCTTGTTTTATAACTTGAAACTATTTCACGAATCCCTATACAGATCAGCTTTATGACTAGCGGTTTAATGCGTTGGAAAAGGAAATATGTATATTATACGTTAGAAAGATAAGGTTCGTCACTGAAGAGGAAGCGCTAACGTAGCAACAGCGAAGCGCCGAGTGAAATTGGTGTCTGTCAAATTTATTTTACATTAAATATTTTTCTGAATTAACAATAAACATTTACGAAGTAATTTGACATATGGCAGATTCATTGGACTCTACTTTTATTATGTTGTCGCTTCCTCTTAGACAATTAACCTTATATTTATAATGAATTTTATACAGCTATCACTTTTCAATGCATTAAATCGCTATGTATACAAGGTCATAGGCCAATTTGTATTCAAAGTGAGGTTTTATGCACAAGTTCTTCGATAACCGATATAGATATAAAAAAGATTTAAATACCATGTGTCTTCTACAGTTTGAGCTGCACAACGTAAAATTATTTACTGTTATACAGAGCGTTCCGTTTTTAATAGGCAACACACCTCTTTATCTTTTTAATTAAATAGCTATATAGTTTGTTGCAAAGCTATTATTTTTTAAATTTTCATGTCGCTTGCTAATTCCCAAAATCATAACCACTTATTAAATCATCTTCATCAAATCCCTGTACAAGTTTTTTATAGTGCTGATGAAACTTATTCTTTTGCAAAATCTTAGATACCGCATTTTAACTTATATGGAAGACGTTCCAAAAGTCTTATCATATGCTTTTCCTGTTTTACAATTTTTCAAAATATGTGCCATTTTAATTAATGATCTTCTTCATACATACAAACCACTCATCAAACTATGTTGGACACTGGTGCCTTCAAATTAACAAGCAAAGTTCATCAAGTTTCCAACAAACCTATGATTTGTTTGTTGTTTTTAACCGTGTAAATGGCAACGACCCCGAAAATTTACTTTTGTGCTCTCATAAGCCGAGACGGTTTTCTATCTGTTGTTTTTTCTTTAAGCTGTGCAGACATTTTTAAAAATTGTAATGATGGATGAATCAAAATTGGTAAAAATACAGAATGATTTTAAAACCCACTAAATCAAGAGAAAAAATTCTTTTTAAAAAATTCCTTGTAGTTTTCAAGAAAAGCACTTTTGAAATAGTCATTGCAATAGCGGACAACTAAACGTGTCATTTTAAGTGAATAAACTATAAACATGAAGCAATTATTAGGTCATTCTGAAAACAGTAACTGTAAATAAATCGAAGATATGAATTTCATTAATAGCCCTGCATTCATTTATAAAAATTATATGCAATGTTAAATTCTCAGAATTTTTGTACTTTATCACACAATTTTGAGTAATAATTCCAGGATTTTCGTTGTTAAAGTGTAATAATTTTTAGTTTTGTGTTTATTATTCTAATTACATTTAGTTTTAAGTTGAACATCGTCTTTGTGTAATAATGGATAGAGTAACTAATACCGAAATGATTGACACTGTTTTACTTTATGGCCAAGCGTTGCGCTAACCGACAGCTTCCGCATTATTATGTAACGATTACACAAATTGTGAAAAGATTTAGTACACTTTTTATAAAAAGGTAAGTACTTGAGTTTTCATTATATTGATCTTATCTCAAATTGCAAGTTGAGAAAGGTTGAGGAAAATATTCTTTTATTCTGAAATGTAATAAACGAAATAAATGCAGTTCAATTGCTTTGATTTTCTGTTTATAAAACTTACTATTCAGTGTAATTTAAAATTCCACACTTAATAATAAAAGAATGTCTTATAACAATGAAAAATCCTATACAATTTTAAAAATTAAAATGGTCTGAAAAGTAAATTATCAAATTATCAAAATTTGAATATGATTATCAGTATAATTAAATGCGTTTAAATAAATATTAAATGTACAATTTTTGTCTCCATAAAATACGAACGAATAAAATTGTAGGTCATTTTGTATTAAGATGGGTTTGTTTTACACAAACAAACAAATACAGCTTCAGTAATTTGATATTATTGAACATTTTCTTTACTCCACGATACGTAGTAGAAATTGAATTGTGTTTAGACATGATTCATTTGTATATATACAGTTCTCAAACTGCGAATATTTTCAATTTTTTCTAAAAAGTGTTCTATTTTATAGGATTTTCTTATTAATGAATGTGGTTAGGGTTCTACAGTACCATGTTAAAGTTGTCAGTGGATTTCAAAATCATCCTGTACAGCTGTGTATCGCCTACAGAAAATGAAACACCCTGTATAACCGTAAAACTTTCTTGCATCTTTGACAATTAAATAGTTATTAAAGAACGACCGTTTAAAAGCGTATATGTATAATCTCAAATTCTGTAATACATAATTTAATGATATTTATAGTAAAATGCATTCAAATTTCAATATTTTGAGGTAGCGTATAAATTCTAAGCGAATGCTCATTTAATTTTCGAACATACTTTTAATTTGAAAATTCGAAGTTAAATTTTTATAGGAATATAAAGTATTTAATCTACTTTGTAGTATCAGAGCTCACTTTATTTTGAGTGTTATTTAAAAATATAGAGCGGTTAGGCAATGCGTTTATCTTTACCACTTTTGGACTTTCATAACAAGGAAAATTTTCAAGTGCAAATAATTTTTGTTATAAAATTGGATTTAGCAGATTAAAAATTAATTATTTTTATTAGTAAACTAATTGGCATGATCAAAAGTTTTAACCAGATAATCGAATTATATAATACTGTAGAACGCTATTTTAATAACAATTTTTTTCTAATTTTTAATTTTTAAATTAACATTAAAATAACATTTTGGATAACTGATGATATGAAATAGAAATACACGCTAAACGCATTCCCGTATTTAGGAAAAAATGTCCGCCTTGGCGAAACATTTCTAAATAAGGAAAGGAATATCACATCCGATACTTTTCCATTCTTTCAGTTGGCATTCAAACTAATAGATAAGAAAACTAGCATTGTAAGAACAACGAATAAGTCTAAATGTTCTGCATTCTACGTAACAAAATGATGAAATTACGGTACAAAGGTTCTCCGCATTATTGACAAATCTTCAGTCGAGCAAATATGACTAATTTCGCATGCAATAATACCATGCTACCATAGATTTATCGAATAACACAGCATCTGAAATAGTAGGCAAAAATAGTCCTTAGGTAAATTCATGTCAATATTTTTATTAATAGATTTAAAATACGAATGGCACACCTTTATAACTTGTTACAAACTGTACGAAGGGACACTAAACGACGACACGTGCTTTAGTAGCCGGTGATTACCGTGTCATTCGTGTTATTGAAAAATCTTCAATCAAGCAAATATAACTAATTTCGCATGCAACAATATATTGCTACCATAGGATAACATAGCATCTGAAATCGCAGGCAAAAATAGTCCTTAGTGAAATTAATGTCAATATTTTTATTCATAGATTTAGAATACGAATGAAACACTAAGTGGCGTCATGTGCTTTAATAACCGGTGACTAACTAACGTATCATTCGCATTATAGAAAAATTTGCAATCGAGCAATTGGAACTACATTCGCATGCGTCAATGTTATGCTACCATAGCTTTATCGGACAACATAGTATCTGATATCGTAGGCAAAAATGGACGTTAGGGAAATTCATGACCATTTATTTGTTCTTGGTTTTAAAGTATTAATGGAGCATTTTCAGAACTTATTACAAACTGTACCAAGATTCGCATTAATTTACGTCACACGCCTCAATAGCCAGTCAAAAAATGCGCGATTTCTGAAATATGACTAATTCTAGGCGATTAAAAACAGTATTGCACATAGTTTTTCTTGTTCATAGATATCTATGGTTCAGTTTTCCTGCACCAAAGTTAGATGTTTTAGATTTACCGAAATACGTGCGCAATAAGTCATTTTCAACATAACCTATGCGCGACAAGGATTTTGAGCATCTTTACCACGTAAAGATCTTGACTGATACGA
>JAHWXV010284816.1:0-10419 GCA_024586415.1 Phrixothrix hirtus | reverse complement strand
CCCTACCAAGTGAAAGTAGGCACGTAGGTACATTACCTACGAAATAATGTAAGTAGTAGTTAAGTATTTGTTGTATAGCAAAGACCGTTAATCACAAAACATAAGTTATAACATGTAAATTCAAAATTATTGGATTTCATGAATAAATCATTACCAATGTTAATCGTGGTTTAATATAACTTCGAGATAAACGTGTTGGAAGTTAGTGAAATTTCCAACGTAAGGTACAGAAATCTACTATGCTTCAGCCCTAAATTTTTTATACTCATATCTGCAAAATAGGCAACAGTACGTATTTTGCAATGTGTATACCTCGCAAGTTTATATTGCAGATACCAGCGTCCCGTAGGGGTCTAACTTAGGACCTTTATATTTTTAGTTTATGTAAATGATATATTACAATTCATTAACTCTTCAAAAAGATTATTATTTACCGATGATTTAAAATTATACTCTATTGCTCAAAATTCTGGCGATTACTTAATGCTACAGAGAGATATTAATAACCTTCTACAATGGTGCAAAAATAGCAAGTTATATTTCAACACTAATAAATGCTGCGTAGTCTGCTACAGTAGAATTTCCGCAGTTGAATATAACTATTATATGAGCAAAAACAAACTTGATAAAAAAACTCAAATTAAAGATCTTGGGGTAACGTTTAATAACAAATTCAATTTTAATTGCCATATCACTAATATCATCAACAAATCCTTTAAAATTTTAGGCCTCATTAAGCGTAATTCTATATTATTTAAATATCCCGCTACGTCATTAAAATTATACAATGCTTTAGTAAGACCTAATTTAGAATATTGCGCATTGATTTGGATTCCATGGCAAAATTATCTCCTTGAATCTATAGAAAACGTACAAATAAAATTTATGAAATATTATGAATTCAAAAGAACTCGCTCGTATCCTAATCGAGATACTTTCAATTACAAACAATTATGTCAGCAATATGGTATCACTTGTCTAATTCAAAGCGCTATTACATACCTATATAAACTTCTTAACAATCAAGCAGATAACTTCGAATTACAAAAAATGATATACTTTATTGTTCCCAAGTCAGGGCTTAGAAATGTTAATACATTTTATTTGCCTACCCTTACTTCAAATTATGCTATTAATTCGCCTTTATATTAAGTTTGCACTACGACCAATATGTTAATTAGACGTACCAATTTAGATTTGTTCAATACCAATATTAATACTATTAAAAAACTAGTCGAACTTAGTAAACTAGTTTAATTAATGTTTGATCGCCATTTAATGTAAATCCTAATTACATGACATTTATATATGCGTATATTTTTATTATTATGCTGTTTGTAGAGTATTTTTATATTATAACTCTGTATTATTGAGCCTTTGATGGGTTCTTAACCTGTTGGATCTAATTAATTAATTAAATAAATTAATTATATATGCTTGATATAGTCAGGTTAGAATATGTCGGGAGATCCAGCAAAGTTTTCAATATAAAAGATGGTTCGGAAGGGGCCAGGCGAGTATAAACACCGGGAGTAACTAAATATATTTTTTGAATGCGAACCATATATACCCAAGTTACTTGTACATAAAACATTTTTCTGTTAATGGATGATAAAGGATCTGTAGAAAAAGAAATCTTTGGTAGTATCCTGCATATAGCATATTTTATATGGCACTGGTATATAGTACCAGTTTCAAAATCTTAAAAATCGATGCTATTTATTATATAAAGATTTATATGTTTTTTTAGATATTTAAAAATAAGTTAGAAAAATTCGTTCCTCGACTTGGGTTCGATCCCAGGATCTTTAGCTATATGCGCCAATACTCTTCTGCCGAGCTATCGAGGGACAACACCAGTCGATAAATGATCCTTCTAAATTATACGTGTATTAATTAATGTGAAACAGAAAAATTTACTCAAACCAATGATGGGCTTACACAGTAAATTTCTCACCACTGAAAGGGTGGAGTCTGATTTTATATTCACTAACTGTCAAAAATATTTAAATATATAAACGAAAATGAATTTTTCATAGACGGAATAGAAGTATAAAGATTTATATGTATTTTTAGATATCTAAAGATAATTTAGAAAAATTCTTTCTTCCACTGGGGCTCGATCACAGGACCTTTGGCTTTATGCGCCAATACTCTAGCACTAAACTATAGAGGGTGTTAAGTCCCTCGATAGCTCAGTGGTAGAGTATTGGAGCATAAAGCCAAAGGTCCTGGGATCGAACCTTACTCGAGGAACGAATTTTTATAAATTATTTTTAAATATCTAAAAATACATATAAATCTTTATACTTTTATTCCGTTTATAACAAATTAATTTTAGTTTATAGGTTATTTATTAAATACATTTTGAATAAATAAATTTTAAAATATTAATTTGTTGGGAAGGTGCTGTAATTTTGTATCGCCAAATAACTACTAAATACTTGGGACTTCTTATAAAGGTCCTAACGTATCTCAAATTTCATCTTTTACAAATCGCAGATTGTGTGAATGTAGTCCGCATAATTTTCGTGCTAATATAATAAAAACTAAATATACAGAAGATGTTACAAATAGCTATCGAAGCAAACTCGGTCATTTGGAACAAAACACGACTGTATTGGAAGAGACAAAGCAAGGAACATCAAAGGAACTGAATGTTTGTAATGGAATGGTTGATAAAACTATAATGTCTTATAGTGTCAGTCCTAATAAAGCAAGTTCATCGTATAAAATGACTAAGACAAACACATCGAATAGCTGCCTGAATTTCAATATCAATAATACTATTTAGAAGAGAGAATTAATATTTTTAATAGTTTACTAATCATATACAACTTAAAATAAATGTATACTAATTATAAGCTAGAAAAGCTGCTAGATATATACGTTATAAAGGCAAAGAAGTTTAAGCCTAGAAATTTTAGTAAGGTACTATTTACCGAATTTACAGTTACATTTTCAAATATAGTGTGAGTTGCAAAAATTCTACCATGTGTTATAAGCGTGACAATGCGAAGATATTGAGTATACAAAATTAATAATGTAGTGTCCTATTTATTCCATTTTATCACCCAGGTATTTGAAAACGTTTTCTTTGAGCATCTATAAATGTAACTTATTCGCATTTAATTGAATTTTGAACATTAACGTTACTCAAACCTTATAATTGATAAGAAGCAGATATGTAAATTAAATTTTAACGAGTTACTTCATAATTAGTGCACAGAATCTTTGAAATTTAAGTTTGGCAATTAATGCCGTAGATAAAATATTTTCTTAGTATACTTATGGATAAAATCTGGCAATTAAATTAAAAGTTAAATTCTTGGAAAAACGAAAATGCCGCTTGTATCGAAAGTAATGCAACGAAACTAGATAATTGTTTTAAGATGTTTATTTATATTCACTAAGATTAGAATTATTTATATACACTTAATTATTTAAATATTTATTTCACACACTAACACCAAACATTTATATTTGTTATATTTTTATTTATGTATATTAATATTTATATGTTTAACTGTAATGAACAGTACAAAATTCTAATAAAAACTAAACTAAGGGAATTTAATCTGTTGTTTATATATAAAAGATAAATTCTAGAAAAATGATGGAATATGATGGATAGTGAAGAATAAGAAATTAGTAGTAATAATGATGTAATAATTTACATTGCTGTGACTCATTGCTGACCTAATTGAATTGACAGATATCGGTTACCGCAATGAGTTATTTGGGATTATATAATCTATTTTATTCTAAAAAGGTGCTGGATGTTTCTAGAATTTTCTATTAAACTTTTATTGTTTCTAATTTTCGTTACAGTAATATATAACATTTTTGTGTATTAAGCAGTTATCACTTATTTGGAGATATTTCGTTCTGCATTTTTCATATTATAAAAACCATTCAAGTTGTACATTAATTGTCCAATTATTTGAATAGCAATTTTATTGAAATCTCTAGAATTTGTAATATGGTGTAACACTGAAGCAATTACAATTTTAGCAAGAAACAATGAAAACTAAAAAAGTTCTTTGCTAATGACTGACCCCTTCGGCGTTTCTTGTATATTCAGCTAGGAAGTGACGTTGGCTCTCAATAGGGTTATCAAAATCAAATATTGTTATTCATTCCAAACGCCTTTGATATGAAGCAGAAATCGTTTAGGTCATGTGAGGATATCCTAGATAATACTCGTTCGGAGACTGATGGAGTGGAAGATGGAAATACCATTACATTAATTTATTTTAAATAGTGTGTTGTAGCAACATCCGTTTGTAGGATTAACCAGTCACAAAAACATGGCACAGAAACGAGCTCCAATATTTTGGCTATACCTATAATCGCAAGCGTACAAGTTACCGGTATGAAAATCAAGGGATTTGTACTGCTTTAAATTGTTATGCTCAAATGAAAACACATTAAATTAGGGTAATGAAATTTCAGCGTTCTCCACGTAGAATTTTGACACCCATTACATGTTCATGGGTCCACAAAGAAATGAACTCATTTTAGAATGCTGCTCGGTACTGCAAAGTTAATGTATGCTATCGCTTCAATCAATGGGCAAGATGATGTAGTTTATGTAGTTTATGTGTCCAAATAAACCCTAAAGGTCTTACTTGATAATACACGCATGTCATGAACAATCTGTGTATCCAGACTTCCTTTCAATAATTTTAAACAGTCGATATTACAGAAGATCCAAAATCCTTAAATGGTGTTCTTCGCGGGCCGTGGCCGTTTTAGGAACTTTGGATCCGAAAGTTGTCATATCCTTCCTCAACTATCTTGACGATCAACATAATGTGGAAATACAGTCTATCCCGCACCGATAATATACAAGATGTAGCAATCATTGGCAGCGCAGTATAATAATTTAATAAGACGGTACCCAGTACCAGAAAACCTGTCCAGTATCACACAAGGGCAACTTTAGTTCAGGATAACTGCTTTTTAACCCCAAGTGTGTTGTAATATTGATGGAATAAATTAAATTAGAGACGTTCAAGAAATGAGTGTAGTTGAGAATCTGTGCCCAACAGAATTGAGAGCAGATTTGTCGAGATGCTATCAACAGTGTAGCGATGGTCGCCAAAAAGTATGGAGAAGAAGAGACGAAAGGTTCATCCAATTCAACATTACTTCGTTATTAAATTTTACTAGAGGTTTTTCGAAGGTATAAGGAGAGACTTTTTCGGAGGTTCGCATAAAACTAATTGTGATACACGCAAACATCATTAGCGTTATAACGGTTTAGGCACCTGGTATCATTTATTTTCAAAAACCTACTGTAAGGCTAAAGATTAATACAGTAACACAATTTTGGTACAAATAACAAATTTAGTATGTACAACTTAATTTTTAAAAATTGTGTCTTTCAAATGCCCTTCATTAGCCTCTATACATTTTTGTAACCTATGTCTAAAATTTTCCATAACTGATTCCCATAATTTTACTCCAATATTCTCTATTTCTTCGGAAATGTGCATTTTAAGTTCTTGAGACGCCTCCCGTAAACCTTCTTGCATTAGATATCCTCAAAGGAAGAAGTTAGGAGCTGTTAAATCAGGGGAATAAGAGGACCATGTTCTGTCACCAAATTTTGATATTAAGTGATCGGCAAACATTTCTTACAACACAATTCGAGTCTGCCGTACTGTATGTGCACTAGCACCATCCTGTTGAAACCAAATCCAATTTTGCCCATGACTACGTAATCCTGGTCCTAAAGATGTATCTAACGTATGAACATAACGTTCGGAGTTAATTACGAGGGTTTGATTATATTCTTCGAAAAAATATGCTCCTATGATGCCAAACGACGAAACACTACACCATACAGAGACTTTAAGGTCATGAAGCGGTTTTGCATGAAGCTGTTGTGGATTTTCCTCAGACGAGTAGCGGCAATTTTGCTTATTAACATATCCGCTTAAACGGAAATGGATTTCGTCTACCATAAGCAAACAATTTAGCTGGTGTACATCATCTTCCAAAATTCGTAAAAACTGCTCACAGAAAGCAACACGAACAGGTTTATCTGCATCTTTTAACTTATGGACTACTTGAATTTGGCACGGGTGAAACTTCAAATCAAAATGCAGAATTCTTCCCAAAGTCCTATTGGAAATATGCAAAGCAAGTGACTGTTTCGATGCAGATCGTTTCGTACTTCTCTATACAGCTTGCCCGACACGTTCTATGTGTTCAGGTGTTCTGACAGTACGTATACCTCCATTAAAGTTTGAGGCAACAATTCCTTTATTTTCAAAATCTCGGACCCATCTCATTCTGGTTTGCCATGTTGTAATTCGCCCGTGTACTTCTACATTAAATTCCCGACGAATATTTCTTTGCGTCTGCTCAACTGATTGAGTTAATATAAACTCTTTTACCACAAAAACACGTTCATTAATTGAAAACTTATCCATCACCAATTAAATTGAAAATATTGACGCAATCAAATTTTTCAATAGAACTGTCAACAGGAAAATAACGTTTCCATAGCATCCGACTAAAGATAAATGATGCCAGATTCCTAACCCTATACAATAATACTTGGGCAATACTCCGCAGGAGCACGTCGTTCCTTTAGCGTATTTAATCAATGATAACTTTATTTTATTTCAAGGCAACTTTAGACTCCATATCTCTAGAATTGTGATTGCTTTCCTCAATAAAATCAGAATTACGGTTATGGAGTGACCTGCGGATATTGAAGATTTGAATATTATTGATCGTGCGTGAAACATGTTAGATTGTTATATTAGAGATCAAGTTGTCTTACAAAGCCTTGAAAATCTCGGAAAACTCTTAGTTAAAGGGCGTAAGCAATTGAATCCGGTTGAGGTAGTAGTACTCGTTATTAGTTACGTTTCATTATTATAATTTATTGTTGGGTTGAATATTTTTAGAAATAGAATCAAATAATAATATAAGGGTTTCTTGATGAACGTGTTAAATTTACGGCAATGCCTACATGAACTTATTTCAACTCGGATTCCGGTTGTAGTCTTCAATTGCTAAAGTTATGCATATCAATTTCGATTTAGTTTGAGGAGTGCGATAAGCTCAGCATTTCCTAAAAGTTTTATATACAGTTGTGCAACCAATGCCCTTATTTAGTCGAGAACATAAATCTAAGTCCCATGTTGAGCGCTACAGCGCATACAGTAACGTTATATTCAGTAGTTGGGAGTAAATTTGCGATGTTTGCGTTTTAAAATACACGAAGCTTGGTATCTAAGGAATACCATTCTGTATCTCGTTTATTAGAAATTATTTATAATAACGTATAAATGAAATTTCTGTCCATATGGGTTCACTTTGTCTTCGCCTGCATCTGGTTACCATTATTTGAAAATATCAAGTTGCAGTTTATCCAAATTTAGCTCTCTTTGAGACACATGGAATGCCTCCATGTACGTTCGCATAAATACTATAAAAATATTTTTCACTGTGGATTTTATCCACACAACAATTAACGGAACCCTAAAACAAAGCGTAAGCAGCCAAAGAAGTACAGTCGGTCAGTCATTTCTTATTTAGCATAATGGACCAAATCAAAAGCAAGATAATTGAAAATATTTCTAAAACAATGCATTTCAGGAAAGTAATATTGTAGTATCCATTACTAGTTTAATACGCCTTACTTCCAAGGGACTATGCATAATGGATAAGCATTTTGAACATCCTAGTAATATCTTTATTGAACAATAGCATATATCCAAAAAAATTGTCCCATTGGATACCTCTGAAACAAATATAATGGATATATGTTTTGGATACCTTACTAATATTCTTGTTAAATATGTCTAGATAATATTATACGATAGTAATGAACGTTCGGGCATCATGCGCGGCGCTGATACTCCATCACCGCGAGTAAAAGTGCGTCAGGCAGCTCAGGTCCCCGCTTCAGTGTGAGCCGAGTTTAATTGGGGTAAGGTTACGCTTGTGTGTTTAGTGATCATTCAAAATAACTATGCCAATAGAAAATGCCGCCAAATATGAAGTGAAACAATAAACTCAGCAGCCTACGTTGAAAGTCTAAAACGCCTTTGGCGCGCCATTCAAACCAGAAGATGCGGAATGTTGTCGTTAAAGTTGGTTTTGATCTACGACAATGCCCGACCTCACACCAGTACACAAACACAGGAAGAACTTCAGATACTCAGGTGAGAAATCTTCGGGCATCCTCCTTGTAGCACTGGACTGGCACCAAGTGATTTTTAATTGTTTCCGAAATGGACCTTTTTAGGCGGAAAACAATGTTTCACAACGACGAAAACCTCAAAGAAGAAATAACATCACGACTCCGATCTTTCGCGGCTGAAGAATGCCATATCGGTATCGAAAAACTGATTACACGATACAATGAGTTCCTTAACAGCTACTGCGATTACATCTAAGAATAGATTAAGGTGCTGTCATGTTGTAAATAAAGTTTTGTGATGGTATATTTTGTTTTTTCTTAGTTACAGTAAAACGTTCTTTATTTTCTGGACGGGCCTCGTATAATAAATACAATGAATAGTATTACCGCTTCGTATATAATTAGTAAGCAGAGTCTTTTTTAAAGTACAGAAAAATAATGAAGATGGTTTTGGCAATGAAGGCTAAATATAGATAGAGTTATCTTTGGTTGCCAAAAAATTTTCTACTGTTTTTGTGTACTCCACTTACAGAATTTATACATGAGGTTATAGTACCTTCCATCATATTTATTCTATAATATCATGTACGTAATCGTTTAGCAAGGATATTTGAAAGATAATTAAGTCCATTCCTGTTACATGTCCTTTAGAGGTATCTTTGCATAAATTATTCAACGATATTTGTTGACTATAATTTAAAGTAAGGTTTAGTAACATCTAAAATATCTCTAATAAATCTGTATTATCCAAAATTAAATCAGTGACTGAAAATTAAGTAAGTTTTTATGATTGCATATCAAACTATTTTTATGCGTTGGTTACAGATTCGCAAGTGTTCTCTTTTGTTATTCCCCCAAATTAAATGCTAATATTAGCTTTGACTAAATAAGCATTGTAAACATGTAATATACAAGTAATTGCACAATTGAGCAACTTAACAAATGTTAATTGGAAGTGCTCTTCACATTACGTATTTAACAGAAAATAGAACACTCTAGTTGAACATTTTGCTATAGCTAAAATCTTCACTATGCCGATCAAAATCATCGAATGGAAGGCAAAGCCTTTGACCAGGCAGTAATTTTGAATTACCTGTATTTTAAGTTAAATGTTTTAGTATTTTTGTATCTTCATAAACGTATTTCTTTAAAAAATGCTTTGCTCTTGTGATATGAAAACTTTGTTTCATATTGATCGAACTTATCTTCTAAAAAATATCATGTGTTGGAAAACGTTTCTCTTCGTTTTGTATTTACATAGTGTTGCAAACTATAAAATGTTTAACGTAAATCTAGAAATATATTTAGGTATCTACCTATTGGAACATTGTTGCAGGTGTTTAGTTTTTTCCCAGGTAAATCTAAGTATATGCCTGCCACATTACTGTATGATTTAACCTAATTTTAAATCTTATTTTTCAAATATTCTGTTAACTAAAAGTTAATATATTACTTTTTAAGGAAAGGTTTAATGTAAAATTTAGAACGAAAATCCCTTAGAAGTATAAAAGGTATCCATCTTGAATATGGATTTCTTATGGATATTTGGATATCCATTTAATATTTAATGGAAAAGTTATGCTGCATGGATCCCTATGGATCCTTATCATTTGACAAGGCTACTATAGCAAATTTTTACCGAATGTGTCGCTTAGGTTGTTTTTTATACAACGTGCTGATGAATTTTACTTTAGTGGGTATGTTATTTTGAACTTTCATGGTACAAACAATTCGGCTTACGTAAGTCCACACTTGGTCAGAATTTGTTTCGGCAACAATCTTTTTACGTATACGGGACGGTTTCAATTAGTATTATGAATCTAATACGTTGTTTTACGAAGGCAAACTGATCAACTAATAGAATTCTAATAAAACTGTATTCAATAGATGTTCATATTTTGAATATGAACTCGGGTGAGAGATAAGCTATTCTATTTTGTGTGAACCATATGTTACTACTTCATATATTCTACATTATGTTAACCCGGCAGTTCCCGGAACATTTCTTTTCAGTGATTTTGTAAACTAGTGAATATATGAGAATATAAAGACATAGTTTAAAGAAACAACAGTTATTTTTAAAATATCATTTGTACTTTTTGAACAAATAGCTATTGCGAAATCGCAATACCGAGCTCCTACGATGTTAATCCTGAAAACAAATCGCATTAAAGAATATTTTCTCTAAAAACATTTATTTTGCAATATTACACAAAAATTTCATTAAAAAAACTAAAACTCTTAAAAAAATA
>JAHWXV010284814.1:0-12319 GCA_024586415.1 Phrixothrix hirtus | reverse complement strand
ACGTGCCTTGTCAAAGAGTAGTTCACAAATGATGTCCCGACATTTTAACTACATACTTTTAACAATTAAATTGCTTTTGGTAGTTACAATGTACATTTTTACAAATCATTCTGAGACTTACGTTTTGTTAACCTCATGTGACTCTGATAAGACGAGTTCTTTTGCACACGTTAGTTTATATTATATTGCATATAGGTAAGAGAAAGTAAAAAGGTATTATTGCTTACAGTTGCAAATAGTTGTTAAAGAATATGCTCAAAATGCCCACCCCTTGCGGTTATACACGTTCGGATTCTTTTCAGCATGTTAGAAGAAACCTTTTAAAGAGTTGCACTGGAAACATTCGTATGTAACATTTGCTTTAAGTTCATCAATAGTGTGAGGATTTTTTTAAAGGCCTCGGACTTAATGTAGCTCCACAGAAAGTAGTCAGGAGATGTGAGGTCTGGGGACCTTGGAGGCCTAATGCACTTTCTTACTATTCGACCACCAAAAAACTCTTGCAGAAAGTTCATGGTTTCTCTAAACGTGTGGCAGGTAGCGTCGTCTTCCTGAAACCACAGTACCGTTCTTAAGGTTTCAGTAAGGACACAAATTGGTACACAATATTCCTGTATACTTCACCATTTACAGTCTATTCGAAGAATATGGGTCCGACTATACGCTGACAAGATATCGCACACTATAAACCAATTTTTGCAAGATGTAATGAATTTTCATGTAAAGCGTTAGAATTTTCAGTAGCCCAAATTCAAATGTTTTGACTGTTCACATAACCGTTGAGATAGGTCCAAGCTTCATCACCAAAGAACATTGTGTTTAAAATTTCGATTCCATTATCAATTACGATAGACCTAAACCAACGACAGTATTGCAATCGCTTGTTTAAATCAAGAGGCTGAAGCTCTTGGACTAATCGTATGCGATACGAATACAATTTTAATTTTTTAGCAGCTTTCTGAACACTCGAATATGAAAAACCAACTTGCGAAGAAAGTTTTCGTAAACTTTTCCGTGAAGAGTTGAGCAATCTCGTTCTGACATCCTCTAAAACTTCATTTGTCAAGCCAGATGACTGACCATTACATTGTCTGTCGCAAACACTACCTGTCTCTTGAAATCGTTTTGCTAACCTAGAAATTGACATTTTTTTCTGGCAGAGGAACACCAATGTATTTAATTTGAAATGATTTGTTTACACTCACATACGATTTCATAGCAAAATATTGTTCAAGAATGAAAACCTGTTGTTCAAGGATAAACTACATTTTGTTCGTAAAACCGCATGAAACGACACAAAGTTTTACACAGCTCAGAGAGAATTAACTCACACTGCCGGATCTGTATCTGTTGAGTAGCGTTACCAACTTTGTGTGACGAAACAAAATTTTGCCTTCTTAAAAAAAATTTGCCAGACATTAAAAATTGGGTAACAGGACTAAAAAATGACTGTATGTATGTATAACAGTGACTAGCAGGACAAAATTTTAATTAAATTTGAAACTAAGGGAATTTAATCTGCTATAGATAGGAAAAAGTCCAGAAAAGTGAGGAAAAAATCTAGAATAATTAGTCATAATAATGACGTAATAAATTTTAATGCCATGACTCATTGCTGACCTAGAATTTAATTGACAGATATCGGTTACCGCAATGGGTCATTTGTGACTACATCATCTCTCTTAATTATAAGGAACCTTCTGGATTGTTCCAGAACGTTCCATTGAGTTTTTATCATTTGTAATTTTGTTACAGGATTAAAAATACTACCACCTTATTAAGAATAGTGAAAATCTCAGTCTTCGAGAATTGAATGCAATAAAATTTCCAATTCACTAGGTATTTTTGAATTGTGTGTAATAAACGCGTGTAGATACATTTAGTTTAAATTTTACTACGAATATGAAATAATAAGTAGCGTTAATTTAATTCTTTGCAGTTATTCACCTGAAACGCAGCATACATTTTCTATTTATAGGAGTGGTGCATAAATCAGCACAAACCTAAAAAAGAGACAATTTTTAATTTTTTACATTTTTACTGCATATGTAGAAAATTAGTATGTACATAATTATTGAATGACCAAAAGTGGCCCACATTGTAGTACAGATAGGAAAAGCAGGTACAACAGAATGCGCAATTATCTCTGACCTTAGATTTTAAATTGCAAAAAATAGTGCACGACATATATTTATTAAGGCATAAAGGGAGTAAGCAACAAAATTAGAAATTTAATATTCGCTAGGAGAGTTACTATAAACTTAAATTTTTAACAAAAATAGGTCATAGCACACAATTAGTGTCACAAAAAATTGAATTGGGAGCGCGAAGTGTCGTTTTTAGTGAAACAAATTGATCTATACACACGATTGATGGCGCCAAATTTGATCTCATTAAAATTAATCTTATCTAATTACGATAAATCTTTTTTATTTAGCCAATTATAATTTAATTTTAAAATTTAATAGGAAAATATAATCAATAAAACACTCAGTCGCGCCGGAAACTTCAATTCCGGTCATGACTAAATTTATTTCCTAATTCGATTTTGGTTGTACATAACTGAAATATGATATTATCTTTTGTCAAACATAGATTTTTATGTTACTGGGAATAGAAACCAGGCATGTAAAACACGAATCGAATAATAATTTCCGTCAATTCAATTTCCCCCATTGTAACTGGAAATTCAAGTTAAAATCTGAATAATTTTATTCACAATATACGTCATGTAATTCAGTTATTACCTACCCTGTTCATAAAAATACTTTAAGCGCCTAATTTGCTTTCTTTATTTATCATACGTAATTTTAGGCGAACGTCCTTGTTCGGCTACTGTAATATGACGAAGCTGCCGTGTGCTAACCTCAGTTTTCTAGTGGACGATCGCGAATCACATATAAGCTTTCGTGACCGAGAAACGTCGCGATGATATCGAAAAGAAGTTGTTAAAAGATATAGGTGCTATTAGTGAATTATAACGGGGAAAATGATACAGAAAGTGCTGTTAAATTTTATTTTTTTAAATGCGGTAAGTAAGTGCCGGTATTAAATTTTTATTTAAACTGCGTTTTTAAAACAATCGAAATCATTATACAATTATATTTGTTCAGCATTATACAACAGTTTAAAAACTGACATATCAAATTAGATTTTAATTTGATTAGATACCTTGACAACAAGCAATAGATTTAGAATATTAAACAATTTTCAATATTAGTGTTGAAACGTATGTCATTTTTTATAGAACATTAAACTTTATGACAGCAGTTGGACTACATTATCAGACAAACCAGGATTGTTTTTGTAGTATTTAATTACTAAAATTATAATCTAATTAAGATTCTTCACACTAATTAGAAAGGTAGTATCGACTCATTATAAACAAATGTTCAAGTCCTCTTTTGAAGCGTTTATTTAAATTCCTCTATTTATAGCCTTTTCGAAAAACATGGACTATACATATTAATTCAATCGATTACTATAATTTAATTGAATAATTTATATCTGTAAAACAAATTATAACATGCCAAAGCAAATGGTTATTAAATATATCATGATGGCAAATTTTTAAAGCGCAATTATTAAATAGTAAACACGTTCTTAACTGAGAAAAACAAAGTACACAAAGTAACTCAAAGTAAATTATATTACGAAGCTTCTCTTTTAATTTAATATTTAAATTAATAAAGCACGCCATAACGAAGAGTCACTACGTATATTTTTAGAAAAATATTTGCTTTTTTAAAAAAGGAATGTCTTAGAGTATTTGCATAATTAAAAAAATTTTGGTAAAAACACTTGATGTGTGATATCTTATTTATGGTTATTATATCTGTTATGTAATTCTTGTTTAATGTGTCTTACATATAAATTAACAACGTTCAATGTAGTCCTATTGTTTAAAGTTTTTAAATGATCCCGATAAGATAATGAGAAAATTTCCACGGTCATACTAAATTTAATTGAAATTGCCTAAATTAAGGATTAAACAGCAATACTTAGAACTACGGGAAATATTTAAAAAACCTTGTCTTTTCCTTAATGTGATGTGGTTGTGCAACCCCTCTGGATGCCGCAAAATTCTAGTAGACATGGCGAAATAGGAGGTCCGAGAAGTTAACATGCGTATCAGAGGCACTAACGAAAATTTTTCACCCAATCGTTAGTGTTTCGTTAGTGCTTCTTAGTGCCTCATTAAAAAAATTTGCCACATCAAGCGTTTTCGAAATATCCACAATTCAAAATGGCATGCTAACTTCACGCTTCGTTAAAACCACTAACGAAATTTTTTCACTCAATCGTTAGTGCTTCTTAGTGCATCATTAAAAAATTTGTCACATCAAGCGTTTTCGAAAAATGAACAATTCCAAATGGCATGCTAACGTCACGCTTCGTTAAAACCACTAACGAAATTTTTTCAGTCAATCGTTAGTGCTTCTTAGTACCTTATTAAAAAAATTTTCCACGCCAAGCGTTTTCGAAAAAACTAAAATTTAAAATGGCGTGCTAACTACACGCTTCGTTGAAATCAATAACGAAATTTTTTCAGCCAATTGTTAGTGCTTGGTTAGTAGTTCTTAGTGCCTCATTAAAATAATTTGCCACACTAAGCGTTTTCGAAAAAACGAAAATTCAAAATGGCGTGCAAACTTCACGCTTCGTTGAAAGCACTAACGAAATTTTTCAGCTAATCGTTAGTCCTTCTTAGTGCCTCATTAAAAAAATTTGCCACACCAAGCGTTTTCGTAAAAACGACCATTCAAAATGGTGTGCTAACTTCACGCTTCGTTGAAAACACTAACGAAAATTTGTATGCTAGTTGTTGGTGCTGCGTTAGTGTAATAAAAGTATGAAACACGTGTTTTCCGTTCTGTGCTATAAAAGTAAATGTTTTTGAATGAAGATCAATTATTAAAATTCCAACTATTGTCGCAGTCGTAGACAAGAATATTTGTGTGTTGAAATATTTTCAATAAAATAACCATTTAGACATATATTTAAAATAGGTTTAAAATAGACTAAATAAATAAACAATAAAAATAATTATACTTAAATAGTGTACATTAACGGTCACCCATCCAATTACTAACCATACGCGACCCTGCTTAAATCTTCAGCTATCCCCAATTACTTGATTCGCGCAATTTTCTAGAGAAACGTTTTCGAACTCATCTAAATTTTAAATTTAATTTTAAATTAAATAGATTTTGAATGGAAAAGACTATTTCGGGTCTCGTAAGTCCAAAAGTAGTGCTTTTAAAAATTAGACAGCGCGTGTGGGTGGATATGCGTTTGTTGTAAAAATAATACAAAACAAGGAGTCGTAGAAAATTGAACTTTCATTGCCTGCCCAAAGGACATGTTATAATTTTTATCAAAATGGTTTAACCGGAAGTGCCACTATATGTTTGTTATTTTTCAGTCTTTTGGGGTTATCTTGAAAATTTCTGTTACGGTTTCCCCTTACTAGATTTCTTAGGTGTTCTCTGATATGGACTAACAGTTTCTCTGAGAAAATTTCCAGAATCGACTAATAAGAGGACCTTCATAGTGTGGTTAATATGTTGGATGGATAACTATTTAAAATAACATTTCTGAAACATATTTGAATAAATAACATCCTAAAACTTAAAATTAAATTTTAAGCCAACACAAGAAAATCAGGTATTTTCTCACACAAGATCTTTAATTTATAAAAAACGCCCTCAAAGTCTTGCTATATTTCCAAGTGCACTGAAAATGTAATTTTATATCTAAATCTACTTTCCTACATATACTTTTTCTAATGAGACACTAAGAAGCACTAGCGACTGATTGAAAAAATTTTGTTAATGCTTTCAACGAAGTGTGAAGTTAGCACGCCATTTTGAGTGGCGGAAGCAAGATTGTTAAGGGCCTACAAATGGTTAATGCATGATGTTTTTAGTCCTAAACATATAGTGTCTGCGCTCTGAAAAATACCCTACGCTCCAATGCTTCTGCGTTTCTCAACTATCCCATTGCTATAAAAAGCAAAGAATTTTCGTGTACCCAGCTCGAGAAGAATGTAATCGAGAAGAATTCAATCAAAAAGAAATTAGCCAAGTATAGACACCCCAATGACAAAGAACTATTATCAAGAAAACAAAAACAAGTCGATAAGATGATAACAAACAAAAAGGAAGAGAGCTGGGACAAAACACTAGAAGGAATGGAGGAAGAGGGACACCATAATATGAGGAAATTACTCAGGAAGATTAAAATGGAAAGAGACCCGAACTCCCCCATAGAATACAAAGGCAAACTCCACTTCTCAGATCTAGAAAAACTGAAGCTATAAGCCAGCACATGAAAGACCAGTTCACAAACACGACTAAATCAATAAATAAAAACACTGAGAAATTAGCAGAGGTAGTAGCAAAAACCATCCCCCAAATAATAAGAGAAAACCCACTTCAAGTCTTGCTAGACCAAATCAGGGAGAAAATGAAGACAATTAACTACAGAACGGCAGCAGGAAAAGGCGGTAACCCTACCAGAGCAAAGTAATTCCCAATCATGTGTTACAAGAAATAACAAATATCACCAACGCAATTTATAAGATAGGATATTACCCACTAGCCTTGAAAAAGGCCATCATAGTCACCATTCCCAAGAAAGATAAAAACCCGGCTTTACTGGAAAACAGAAGGACGATTAGCCTGTTAAATGGAATGGCAAATATAGTGGAGCACTTCGCGAACAAACAAATCCAAAACTTCTTAGAAACAAATGAACTAATGTAGAATAACCAGTTTGGTTTCCGATCTAAGCTGGCAGCGATACAACAAGCAGCCAACATGACACAAGATATTTACAAAACAATAGTAGGTAAACGGGTTGCTTATGTAGGCCTATACGATATATCAAAGGCATGTGACAAAACCTAGAGAAACGGAATTCTCCTGAAAATGGCTAGCAAGAAGATATGCTTAAATTCACTTGGGAATTTCTAAACCAAAGAACCTTTCAAATAAGAATAAGCACAACCCTCTCCGAGGAAAAAATCACAGAATGGGGCCTCCTACAGGGGCGCCTATGTCCCCGACACTCTTCGACACCTTCATTAACGACCTACCCAAAACAGTAAACAAAAAAGGGACGGCAGTCTTTCAATTCGCAGACGATACTGCGACCCTATCGATCCACAAACAACTCCCCGCAACAAGATGCCAACTCTACAGAACAGGCAAGAAACTGCAAAAATACTGCAGAGAGTGGAAAATTACTCTAAATCACCAAAAAACTGAATTTGTAAAATCTATAAACAAAATTCAAAAAGTAGACACATATCTGGGGGTAAAGTTGGACAGCAACCTAAGCTACAAGAACCACATCAAAATGAGAGCTGTGCTCACAAAAAGAAACGCCCTAGAGCTATACAGAATAATAGGCCCTAAAAGCAAAATACAATTAAGCACAAAGATTAAGTTAAGCAAGTCAGTTCTAATACCCTCATTGACCTATGTCGAGGAACTATGGGCGGAAAAATCTGATTCAGCAACCAAGAGAATCACAATAATGCAAAATTTGCTACTACGATGGGTAGCTGACGCACCTTTCTATATCAGAAATCAAGATATAAGAGACCGCAAAAACATGGTAGAAAGACTAACAAATCACCCATCAACACACACACAAAACATGTCACGTCAAATGGAAGCATAGGCCAAAGAAAGCCGGCCTTTCATTCACTTTAGAGGAAGGTGCTAGGGAAGAACCCATACATAGATCCAGGCAGGGCTTCAGTATGAAAAAAGTAGGAAAAAAAGGTGTACACAGCTTGTTGTCCTAATAGCATTCCTATAACTTTGAAGCCACTACGGATTAACCATTTATGGACATCCTACTGAATACATATTCTCGAATGTTATTTAGCACACTTCGGAAAAAATATAAAATATATTTTGGTTTCATATAATTATCTACATTATCCATCTACATATTTACTAATGGATAGTATATGTAAATTGTGAAAAATTTGTACATAATAGAGAAAAACTAAAACCTGCTCTGGAATCAGCATAACAAGTGAGCTAGTTGCATGTCTTCATTTTCAATGTTATCTGTTAGATACTGTTCAAGAATTAAGACACGTTGTCTTTCAGTTCCTGTACAATTTGAATGTTATTATTCTTCAGAGGCTTGTTTGTGACATGACTAACAAATGACTGTTTTAAAGCAAAACGTTGTGAACTTGCCTAAACAGCTTCTCCATTGTATTAAATATTTTGCTCCCCATGTTTAATTTTAAAACACTAAATAATTAGTTCAGACCACACGGTATATTGATATATTTTTATTTTAATCATAATGCCTTACAATTTTATATCTTAAATTTAACAATCTGCGGTGATCATCAGGATTGTTTTGTTAAGTTGAATAAAGTTATTTATGGTTGTCGTTAGAATATCGTTCGAGACGATTAACGCATCTTAACCCTTAACTAGTGTGGTCTCAATTTAGTTACGCCAACACTGACATGCGGTCACGGTCACCGCAATTTTATATGACTGTAGAAAAAACAACCTACGCCTGTTGACAATATTTTTTGCTTTTAATATGAACAAGGAAGGGTTTAGTAAATAACAAATGCGAGTGAATAAGTTTTTAATAGAAGTAAAACTAAATTCTTTTTTATATTGAATTTTTCATAAAAAATCTATATACTAAAGTAAACTAATTTTCATTATACATCAGGGAGTACTTAAAATAAAATGCGTTTTCGTTTCAAGTTGAAGGTATATACTAATCAAAAAATAACACACACGTTGTTAAAATATATCTAAACACAACAATTGCAATACCTAAAGTTTTCACATTTTGCACTTACATATCTGGCATAATTTGGGAGTGCACTCAAGACATATAGGTTTTTTACACATAGAACACAAGTGATATGTTTTTCTTTTGATTTTTGAAGTACACGTATATCAAGTTTTTCTTTTCTCCAGTTAATACATGTCTTTATTCTGAAGCTTCTCTGGTTCTTCAGGAATATTTAGAATTCTTCTAATACAAAAACGTAATTCTCGAGTGATCTTTGCATTGGCTACTCTACTTTCAAGCTGTGGTCTTATCAATTCATCTGCAAGCAATTTTATAAAATCGGCCTTTTCGAGTACTGGATTCTCTTTATAGGCTTGGTGGACGACGTGCGCATTGATTATACTCAGGTCAAGCAACCGAAAGAATATGGCCATGGTCCATCTTCTTGTGCGCCGACTTGTTGAGTGCTTGGAGCATTTTTCGTCGATAGCATCTACTCCCCCTTTTGTAAAATTATAATATATTAAAATTTCTGGCTTTTGAGTATCATGATCAAATGATTAGGAAACCAAAGTTACGTCTTCCGTAAAGCCAAACAATGTTCCATCCTTCCCAACTTGTCTACTTCTTCTTGACAGAAACTCAGGAAGAATTTCTTTTTTTGCCTTCCTTAGAGTTCCCACATAAGTTAGTCCGCGTTGTTTCAGCTGCTGAACTAGTTCCAAAGAAGAAAACTAATTTTCTGCCGTGACATAACGGTTGGTATTTTCAATGGGCTTTACTAATCTCAATACAGATTATGTTGGCTTCAAAAACTTCTTCAGTTCTGCATTTAAATCAAATCCATCTGAGTCTTTGCTGGTGTATACATATCCGTTGTATAAATAGTGACTTCGTGCATCTGTCATGCATACGATTTTGATGCTGTATTTGCATGGTTTATTCGGCATGTATACTTTATTCTTCCATCTACCCCGAAATGAAACAAGCGTTTCGTCTATAGTAACATTTGCGTCTAACGAATATACAAATTGCGAATTACTAATAAACTTGTCAAAAATATCAGCTACTGGCACTGTAGGATTGTCTTGAAGTCTAGCGTTTCTATCAACTGAATTATCAAGGTGAACCTCAGCTTACTCATCACGCAACGAAAAATCTCTCGACCTGTACAATCGATAGCAAAGATTCTATTAATATTTTCGTGATTTGAAACAAAAGAGGCTGTATAAAACAACAGTCGTATAAACGCCTTTAGCTCAACAAGATCTAAATCCTGAATTTCGGTTCTGGAGGAATCTTTGAACTTCTGTCGTTGGATTTGTATTCTGACGTTAGTCCAATGTAAAACAGTTTGCAGCGTACCATCAGAAAATAATAACCTCCATACAGCAGCAGGATTTCCATTATGACCCAGTCTTGCAGCAAGTGCACGTAATGTCGGAACACGCAACATTATGTTATGCTTCTGTGTTCTACTACGAGAAACAAAACTTTCAGAGAACCATTTGTAACGGTTTTTTCCGTAGAAATTTTTAGATTTATTGGAACTACTTTGAAACGCTTCATTTTGATTCTGTTCTTCTTCACTATCAGTCACACTATTTTCAGCTGATTCGCCACAATCTTCTTCAGAAGCAATTTTATGTTCACTTGATTCAAACACATCCTCGCGCACATTATCTTCGTCACTATCACTATCACTGTGTAGCCACTTCCTCATAATTTGCGTCAGCAGGCCGAATTCGTTTTGACGATCCCGCACCTTCATCCATTGCAAAAATATGCCATTTTACTAAAAACAGGGTTAAAAAACTTACACTAACAATGAGGTGTGGTCGAGGTGACCGCAATAAAACTTTATTGCTTCAAAATGAATAAAGTAACAGCTAAAGAAGCGTCATGTACCTGTCACTTGCTTACAGCACATTGACTTGAAGGTACCGAGAAGCATAAGTTGGGGGCAAATATTAGTCACAAAAGTATTGACATCGGTAATGGCGACCGCACAACGGTAGTTAAGGTTTAAGATACCAAAAAGGTATGCAGGTTTTTCTCTATGAAACGTTTCTTATGTCAATGATCGTGGTCAGGCAAACATTCTGGATGAAGTTTTTAAAGATATAAGAGAGTCAAGTTAGTGACTAGAGAGCTTTTGTTGAAGTAAGAAGTCCGTTATTGCCCATGTCTGATACGCAAGAAGTATGAGCCGAATGTGCCGGTGTGCAACTATTGAGTTAATCCTTCGGACTCGCGGAATTTCCGTCTGGAATTTTGGAACTAGGTGTTCTCCGCCCAAGTTATTTGAGGTAATCTGTAACTTCTTTTAGTACCCTTAAGATCTGATTATATGCGTACTGAAGGTGATAAACTTCATTATTTATTCTCAGTCACAATTTCATGACGAATATATGAGGGGTGCTGCAATTGTTTCTGGAATAGCTATGAAAACACAATGACAATACAGTAATAATACTTCTATTGTTTTTCAAAATATTCTCCCTTTAAACCAGTACACTTTCGCATGCGATCGAACGAGTTGTTAAAGCACTTTTTCCATTCCGAGGATGGTATAGCAGAAATATGAGTTTTCAATGTTTCCACGGCATCTTCAGGTGTTCAAAAACGGGTTCCAGGCATTTTATTTTTGACAACCGGGAATAAAAAGAAATCATTTGGACTTAAATCCGGATTGTATAGAAACGAGTCATTAACTCTAGCTTTTGTCGCTTCAAATAAGCGACAGTTTGTGATGGTGCGTGTGACGATGCATTATCATGGTGCAAGATGATCCGATGTTTTGCATTAGTTTTCCTGATTTCATTGATGACTTCCGGTAAGCAAATGCTTGTATACCAATCAGCATTGACCGTACGACGTACAATTTTGAATAAACGTTAGTTATTATACCGGGTGTAACATAAGCTCCTGCCATAACTTCAGGAGGTGATACTTTGAGCAATTTTAACCGAAAAGTTCTTAATAAAACATAGTCGTAAAACTAACCCATTTTTAGTTACAGGGTTTTGGAATTTCATGATAATATAACAATTTTTTGAATCTCATAAAGTAGACAAAATAAATTCATCAAATCTGGGCAACATGCTTACCTAATAGATTATAATGAAACTTCAAATGAGCATAAATACTAGTAACCCAGTGGCCGAGATAAAAAGGTACACTGGTTGTATAAACCCCAGAAAACGGCTAGCTTTACGACCATGTTTCATTAAGACTTTTTGGATTAAAATTGCTAAAAGTATCGTCTCCTAAAGTTATGAAATGAACTGTATATCAAGGGCGAATATGCGATTTTAAGCTATGCATAACACCGAAGCGTCCACCAGAATTTTAATTTAATTTAGGTTAAAGTATTAAGGTGACCATTACAATTATGTTCTAGAATGCAGGTACCGATTGAGGAACCTTTGTAACGTGTGTAAAAGAACTCGTCTTATCAGAGTCACCTATGGTTAACAAAACGTATGTCTCAGAATGATTTGCAAAAATGTACATTGTAACTACCAAA
>JAHWXV010284795.1:0-11400 GCA_024586415.1 Phrixothrix hirtus | reverse complement strand
ATAATTTTACCGTATTGTACATATTTGCCTACGTCAAGATTACAATTTCAATATTTAATCCTTTAGAGGACATTTATAAACGGATACACTATATATACGGTTTATTATGTCTATCGGTCGAAATTACAGATTTATTACAAATTAATGTTTTTATTTAAAATTTAGTTTAATCGACTTACCACATAAGTTACTTCTTAAAAAAACATAGTATAACAACAATAACAAGATAAACATTAATGTTTCAAGAAATGTTCAAAATATCTGCCATTATTGGTTAAACAATGAGCAAGCCTGTCACGGAATTCTTGAATCACATTTCTGATTACAGCTTGGCGAGTTTCCTGAATTTCAGCTGTAATACGAGCTTCCAGATCTTCAGTATTCATCAGTTTGTTCTTATAAACTTTATTTTTTATATAAACCCATAAAAAATCTAAGGATGTCAGGTCGGGCAACTTGGTAGGCGACTCAATCTCACCCCTACAACCTATCCATTGATTTGGAAATGTTTGGTTTAAATATTGTCGAACCTGGCAACCGAAATGTGCTGGGTCACCATCTTGTTGAAACCAGGCGCTTCCCCTGTCAGCATAAAGAGGTTTAAAATTAGGCAAAACATGTTGCTCAAGCAAATCTAAATAAATTTCTGATGTAAGGTTTCCATTTATAAAAACAGGACCAATCACATTCCGGCCAATAGTGCCTGCCCAAACGTTCACTTTTTGCCGCCTTTGAATGTGAGTTTCTTCCATCAATCGTGGACTAACTGCAGACCAATACCTACAATTATTTCTATTGATAAAATCATGTAACGTAAAACTGATTTTGTCCAAAAACATGATATTGTTGGCGAAATCAAGATTAACATTACATGTTTCCATAAGGCGTTCACAAAATTCTGATTTTCGATCGAAGTCGTCTTAGGAAAGTTCCTGTACTAAATGGACTGTATAAGGACGAATTTTCTCACTTTCAAATACATTTTTCACTGACTGATGGCAGATATCGTGGTTTGACGCTAACTGTCTAGATGATTGTTGGGGATTTTCCTGCACATCAATTAAAACATCTAGAGTTTTATCACCGCCAGTTGCTATCTTTGGTCGTCCACATTTTGGTCGGCTTTTAACACTACCAGTTTGACTAAACTTTTTTATCACCTTGCATACGCAAGATTGAGGTATTCAAGGTCGATTTGGATAAATTTGATTAAATAAATTGCAAAGCTCCTCCTTCGTTCTTTTACGGTTACCATATCCGACCATGATCAAAATATGAATTTTTTTTCTTTTTCGCTTAAAATTACCATTTCATCCTTAAAACTTTTTAAAAATGTTTCCAAGGAAAAATTTTAGTACAATTGACGTTCTTAAAATAATCGGGTTTGTTTTATTTAATGTCATTAGTTTACCATGGCCAAGTAAGTTTTTAAATAAAAGCATTAATTTGCAATCTGTAATTTCGACAGATAGACCTAATAAACGGTGTATCGTTGAACTTGTGTTAAAGAGATCTATCAACATCCATAAAAATATACAAGGTGTTCGATTTAAAAATAAAAAGTTGCCCATACTTGTTACTTACCATGTATTGTACATAATTTAAATTATTTTTACTAATTCATAATTAGAACATCCTGTATATATTCTATTTAAGCATTTCATATTTAATTACCGACATTTTACTGTTTATTAATATTAATAGTTTTTTAATTAATTCTGTATTCATTTTTATATTAGATAAGGTACGTAAATAATCGAGGAGTTCATGATCGTTGACCTACACTAGATAAAACATAGTTAAGCAGGCCAAGCAACTTGACCTTACTACCAAAACATAGGAGTGTACCTTCGCAGATAAGATAGCACATGCGACCTTAGACTTTTATAGAAAATTTCATACTTTGTTAATTAGAATAATCACTTTAACGTAATTAACTCAGGATTGAATTATTTAATTTTAAATACGTATTTATTATTGCTGTATTGTGTAAAATTGTGAACGAATTAGTCCGAATAGTTTGGATGATAATGATATATTATTAATTAGTTCTTTACAGGAGCAATGCCATCAATATAACTTGTTATTGCTCCTAGGATATAAAGATAGCGATCTAATAATGTAATAATTATTAATCAGATGAGCTCCGTAAGCCAGAAAGTTTGCTTTTAATTGAATTCATTGATAACGAGTTTGCTCAAAAAGCCGATACGCTAGGCCATTTAAAACAGAGGGAATTCTAACTCCAGAGAGTGAAGAGTCGCTCCTTGAGTTCAGGTGTTTTCTGACCTCCTAGTGCACGCTAAAACCGCGAAAGGGTACAATATTGTAAAACCACCCCTAAGTAGCGAGGTGTTTTATCTTTATTTTACCGGCTTAAAAATTAAATTCACTAACTTAGAATATCTTAGTTCGCTCTCCGAAATTAAATAAATAAACGGAACGAAATACAAAGAGGACGCAATTTTCTAAATTGAACAGAAAATAGCGCTCTTTTGCAGAAAACGTAGTATGTCCGGAATCACAAAGATTGTTACCGCGTATTTCACTTTGATTTCAAATTAAACAATTTTAAACTGTTTGACAAAAGGGTTAACTGTTCTGAAACTTACCGTATTGCTGGATAGCACTGCAGCTTATTCCTTTCCTATACGGTACGGAGATCCAGCCCTAGTTCGGGCCGTATACCGTATGTTGATGTCCCCCTCAGGTGGATGTCGCTTGTACCTTTACCTAGATAACCCCCTAGTTAAGAATAATTAAACATTCACTAAAATTTCATTTACCTATTGCGCAAAACACCGATAAAAACTGCATAATTAATTGCACTGCGATCGCACAAATAAACTTCGCCATTTTGATCTACTGCCCAAAGATCTTTGCGATTGATTAGCATTTCAACGAAAGCGCATTTAAGCGCCATCTAGCATCTCCGATACAAATAGAAGCAAGCGCTAGCTATTGTAAATAGGTTTTAAACCAGACTTAAATTCAAATTGTAAATAGCACCATTTATTAATTAAAATAAATAATTTACTGTCTTAAGACTTCTTATTTAAAGGTATAAAAATAGTCAGATATTAAAGCAGTGCACTGCAAGTGTACTTCAACTACAACATATAAGAATAAAGGTAAATATAAATAAAAATAAATCTTTCAAAATATACAGTTCCGAGCATGTATAAATTTCAAAAACATGAACTGCAAACAGGGTTAACTGAATAAGATACATCAAATTGTATAACAAAACTGAACGTACATAAGGTATAGCAATACAAGTGTGTACATCGAGCTCGATAAATAAATGACAAAGGTAAAAATCTTATAAATAATAACTGAATCAAATATCAGGCTTTAATTCAGCTAATTAGAACAAAGATATGACTATAATGTATACAGAGTCTAGCGAAACCGAAACTGTAAATATTATTAAACTATAACCTTTAATAAATCTCAGTTCACACTGGGAAGTAGCCGTATAAATAATTTTAACTCGTATATATTAAGATAACTTTTAGTAAACTGTCGCAACATACCAAAAAATCGTCCTAGGCCCGTCTTCGACTAAAATAGAGCTATACCGCGGTATACATGTTTCAGTGTTTGAACTAAGTCCCAACATATATTACAATCAAAAACTAGCCCAACTCGTTGCAGATTTGACGTCCTCAAAACAGGAGCTTGATCACTCGTTACAAGTGTTCCATTTAAAAATAAAAAGTTGGCCATAATTGTTACTTACTCTGTATAACTACGTGAACAAAAGTTCTTTCCCTAGATTTAGAATTTTTTACTGTATCGTCCAGCAAATATTCTTAAAAATTAATAAAACCGTTTTTAAGTTATTTGTAATATTCCAGACCTTTTTACCACCCGGTATAAACAATTGTACCATTGATCAGTATATTTTAAGAGTATCGTATGAACTTAATGTCACTACTTAATGTACATGATATAAAACTCAAACCTAATCAAAGATGCTAATAGAGTTTTGTTATAAGTAAAATCGTTTTCAAAATACAGAATGTATATGTTTCACTTTTATTTCAATGTGTTTCGAACTTAGCCCTAAATGTCACATATCAGTGGAGTAATACCCCCCTACTCCGTCTTACGCGACTCCGGACTTAGAGATTTTTAAATCTTCTCCAATTCCTCTTTTGTTAGAGCGCCGCCCGCGCAACTCTCCATTATCGATTAGTGTTCATCTTACTTACGATGTATTCGGACGTATGCATGTATTTTGCTCGGAGTCGATGCATAGCTACAAATTATTACTTTGTTATTTATAATGTGTTTGCTTTATCTATGTAGGCTGGATCGACTCTACTATGCCATCCAAACGAAGTAGAACTGATTCTTTTGCATCAAACAAGAAAAGAAAAACATTATCTTTGGAATGTAAACTTAATTCGCAAAGAAGTTTGATCTACCAGAATCGACAGTCAAAACTCCTACAAAACGCAAAGAAAAAATCTCGAAGCTGTGAAAAATGCACAATATTTGAATTCAAGCATCATTGGTAAACGTCATGGTATTATCGCTAAGATGGAAGCAATGTCAAAATGTAGGCGTGATAATCATGTAAGTGTGAAAAATTGTCCTGTTGATCAGAACACAGTGTGCTCTCAAGTTGATGTTTGAGAAATTAAAACATTCAAAGTTTTATTACGCGAGACCATTGTTCACGCATCTGCATGTAGCTTTGAAACAAAACAATGAGCTCTCTGGTAAAAACTTTTGCAAACAATTCAATGTTTTAAATGCTGTGAGAGTCATTGGGCGATCTTGGAATGAAATTTGACATAAAATTTTGGCGTCTGGAAAAAGTTGTCTCATATTTGTTCACGGCTAAAACTAAGAAGTAATCAGCGCCACATCTTGCTGAAATTGGTAATGTGATTGAAGAAGTTCTCGATCTTGTCAGACAAATAAATTTAGGAGTGAATAGTGACGACGTTCGAGAACTTCTGGATTTACACAATCAGGACCTAACAATTGTTGAGATCATAGAAATGCATGAGTAAGAGCTGTGACGTTCAATTTGACTTAATATATACATAGGAAAATTAAAGAATTTATGTGTCGCAAGAAGGAGCTCGGTCACTCGGGTTAGGTTCGTCTAGTGGTCTCGTTTCTCGGTTAACGTTGCTTTACCGGAATGATGTTGCCTCAACTTCGGCTATGAAACGAATATTAATGGTGTTTACTTTGTAGTTGTTGGTTTTCATTAATTCAGTTCAGGACGGACGGTAATAATAAACATGATAGTATTAACAAAGCGATTTATTAAAACGGAAAATTAAAAAAATGTATCTACTGAATAAAGAACTGAAAAATTAATTAGAACTAAATATCTAGTAACAAAAGAATCAGTCGTTGGGCGAGAAAGGGCGGCGGTTTTATATATCGACGAAGCGTGTTTCATCCCCTCCAAGTTCTGGCTTCCTGTCAATTCTTAACGCGCTAGTTTTAGTAAACCTCGAGACATGGGCATGATCGCATCGCTTGCGTTTGCGGTCGCGTACATAATCTGTTTTGTCAGGGAACTTGGACGAATGATTAATACAACCACACCTAGATGCGCCCGTGACCTTTCTTACTACTCAGCACAATGGGAGGTCGCGACGTCAGCCGTAGTTTGCAAGTTACTACAGAGCAAGGTACCTGCAAGCGACAAGACGTTGACGGTTACGAGTGATCTTAATTCAATATATTTGCGTTTCCGCTATCGACACAACTCGGGACGCAAAGATGTTGACGTCACTTGGCGTCGAACTGAAACGGTTGCCTAGCAACTCGTTTATGTTCGGCTCAAAGTCGTTCGTAGATATAACAACAATGGCACTCGGCTGCCTAGCAACAAGGGCACAACTGAGGTTATGATATTCTAAGACTTGGACCGATATCGTTGCCTAGGAACACAGTATGAGTCGAGTCGTTCGAATTCGGTAATGGAAAACTAGTCTCAGGTTTATTGAACTGTTTCTTGCAGAGTATTATCTGGAACGGCACTCAGGAGTTTGTAGCTTCGGAGTGTTGACAACACGTCACGTAAATATCGCTACAAATTTAAATTCTTACGGAGAAGCTCTGCTCGGTCTAGTATGACTTTACACGGAGTAATGCTCTGTGTTGAGTCTCGTACAAGGATTGTTCTTTGCTTTGTAAAAGCATCCTATTTATAGTTAGTTTCATATCCTCATTCTCTGTTCTTTGAATTAGGTTACTGGCAGTTTTCTTCACGTAATATTTTATCAGTTTAGATAACAATGCACATGGCGTAATATTAAGTAATTATATTTAATGACTTTTCATTAATTAATTCGTATTTAAATTGTCTAAGATTGTTTTCGTTTTAGACTTACAAACAACTTAGATTTGATTATATTACAAAAGTGTTTTTGCCCAGTTTGTCCATCTGATAGTTGTTGTTCACAGAAAAACCCTGAGAAAAGAGTAAATAAGTTACTCAAAGGTAAAGTTGAAAGTTTAAGTTATAATTATTAAAAGGGCGTGCCAACGTGAGTATGAAACGAGCATCAGTACGATTTCTACCGCAGATAAAGTATTACAATTTTGGCACCTCAACTTGGGGCTTGATTTTAATAAGTTCAACCAAGTATTACATATTGTAGGTCAGTGAACGTATCCCCTGTTAATAGATACTTGAAATATTGAAAATTAATTAATATAATATTTATTTTCAGGGCAATTAGTGATGAATAAGTGGGTCAAAATGAAAGATAATTGGATAAAATATGACAAATTAAATTAATGAATCTAAGATTGGCTTTGGAGCAATACCAATGAGAAAATACATATTTTATGGCTAAATGCTGTTCATAAAAGAAATAGATGAGCATCGCAAGACTGATTCCAACATGAATCAATATGACAACGATTCTAGCCTCAATAATGAAAATGCAGTCCAGAGTCAATCAAGCTTGGAGAATAGTGGAAGGAGTGAAACGCAAAGGGCAAAAAAATAAAAAAATAAACTTAGTGATGTTGACGTTGTTTATGAAATATAGGGATTCAGCAGAATGGGATGAGAGAAGCCGCAGTATAAACTTTTTTAGGGTAATTGCTGCTACAGTTGACAAATTTAGTGATGGAAATATGATAAACTTCCAGTTTCAAGTCACTTCAATTATTAAAAGAATTTAACAATAGAAAAGCCCCTATCTAGACCTACAGTTAAAAACCAATGGAATCACGGCCATCAAGGATATCATAGTGGTACAGCATCGGAATATGTGCAATTGTCAACGCATGGGTATTTTGCAGCTGCTAGATCAGGCTCTGGATTTAGTTGTCCACAGACCTCTGCATATGCATATGATTTTAGACAGGCGTACGGTTCTGGTTTGGAGTGAATTCCTAGCCGACGCGAATCGCAACTATCTTTGGACAGACTGAATGCGGAAAGTACCTCCTCAGATTCTCAAACTAGTATTGAAGAATTCGATTTCAGTTCTACATTCCAGTAGTATGTTTATCTCAGTGTGTGTAAATAAATATTTTTAAAATAAAAAAATTTGTTTTTATACTTACCTCAAAGTTACAGTCAATCTTTCTGCGGAAAATATACAGTGGCGCATATTGCTATCTTAATGTTTTAGTTTCTGGTATAATTTTTGTAACAATTGGTCGAATGTGGTTTTCTGCATTCTAGAATAATAGTAAAACTTATCTTCGTCTTTATTCAGTTGATTCTTGACAAGTGTATGAAATGCACCAAATTTTTCCTGTGTGAAATACTTTAAAATAATAAGGAAATACCAGTAAATTAGAAATAAAAATTAGGATTAATTAAAAGTATTTCAAACAGTAACAATGTAGGTTTAATTGTTGCACAAAAACTTTATGTTAACATTAATACAGAATAAATGTCTAGTCATACGACATACAAGTTACGAAATTTGGTGGCGCACAAGTTCAGCAAGACAGCAAATTGCAACAATAATAAATTATTTAGGAATTCCACGAAAATCTGCGTAATGCAGAAAAGTAAGATGAAAATAATTATTGATCAAAATAGATTCGGCAATATTCGGTCGTATGCGCTTGTGGCATGACGACCTTTTACTGCCATTTATTTACAAGCCAAATACATATATACAAGTGGTAGTAGGTGCATGCTTCAAAGCTAAGCAGTCTAATTAACAAGTATAACTAATTCTAAATTAGTGTTAATACAAAACAAGTCAAAATCTCAGCAGTAATCAGTATAAGCCAGATAAAATTGAAAGCTAAGTAATTGTAGGTGGAGCTGGTGGGCGAAACAAAGTGAGAGATTGGTACTTTATCTCATGATTTGTTCGCGACAGCTTTACATGCGGGCAGACATAGTGTAGGTAATAGCATACAAGGGATAAGACCAAAGAAAACAACACAAAGTAAAACCATCTGATCAAAGCACTTAGGTGAAAGCAGAGTCGATCTAAAACTTAATCTAAATCTATAAACTAATAAATATCGAACTAGTGAAGTGCCAAGCCCTGTGCAAAACTAATTACTGAAATACATAATCACGACTTAATGTTATGAAGGCATGCCACAATTTGACCGTCTTTTGAATGATACCTGGAGTAACAGAATATTTATTCTTTGCCTCCGTCGTATTTGGTCGTGTGCTTTGGGAGTGGTGTGCCGCTTCGCGGCATTTACGGTAGGTCGGTGTTATTTAATAACCGAAGATCTCGATGGTATCCGGCAGTTTGCCTATTATGGATGCCACCCCCTCAGCAAACTGGTGGCTTATTTTGTGACGTCGACTTTTATCTGTCCTTTCCTTAGGACTTGGTCGACGCTGATTGTGGTGGTAGTAGAGACGTGGCTCTCTTCATTGACGGGTTCCGCTGCGTTCTTGACTGCGCTTGCATAGGAATCTCCTGCGCGTGCGCGATTTAGCGTCGTTGTGGGTGCTGCTGCCTCAGATTTCCGCAGTTTTGGAAATTCCGGGAAATCTCTGTAGTTCGTGGTGTGGTCGGCTCCGCAATTTGCACATTTCGCGGGAGTGTTTCGGAGTTTTTCGCACTCCGCGCTTGGGTAACCTTGACCGCACTTCACGCATACCGGTGTCACACTGCACTTTCGCTGGGTGGCACCGGTGGCACTGGATAGATTACCTTTTGTTGCGCGGAGACTCTACGGTGACTGTAAGGCTGAATAGAGTCTTTAGCCCGTACACTTTCTTCCCCTCTGGCGACTTCTGGAGTTCGATATATACTAGCGGCATCGGGATATTTTCCGCTCCTTTGCGCATCCGGCGCGCCGACAGTGCTGGTAACTCTAGCCGCTTGAGCTCCTGGAGGACATCATCTTGTTTAATGGAGGTCGGGAAGCCTCAAATTATTACCCGTAGCGGTTTCTCTTCCGGCAAGAGATAAGTATGATACTGGAGGCCTTCTTCTGTTAGGAGTTTGGTAATGCTCCTTTAGTCATCTTCTGTTTTTGGGTAGACCTTTATCCCCAGGATGGTGTTTTTGGCCTTGGCGATTTTAAGGCCTTTGTCTGTAATTGTTTGACAGATCGATGTCCAGTTTTCTGCCTGTCTCAAGGTAACGGGTGGGATGTTGCTCCGCCTTGCTGGAGCAGGTACTGGGACTGGTTTCGTCTCTGTGACTAGAGGCTCGAAACGGTTTTGCACTTGGACTTTCAGTACTGGTTTGGCTTCCGTGTGCTTTGTTGAAGCCTTTCTTTTACAATTCGTTTTAACTTTTCTGAACCCTTCGCTGTCGGTTTCCGCGTCTGTGGAGTACTTCATTTTTTCTTCCAGGAGTTGAGTAGCTTTCTTGGCCGCTGCGTTCGTTCTTGAGTATTCCCGAAGAATATTCATGGCTTCGTTGGCTGCCGCTTCGGGATAGGTTTTCGCCATTTTCAGAATGTGGTCCGCCAAGTTCCTTGTTACCATATTTGAGGGCCTTACTAGATGACATCTTGCTTGACATTAAAACATTTAATGCAAACCTTAGGAGAATGGTATTTGATACAGCAACCGACCCACTCCACCAAGCCGAAGGGGCCGAAGTTACAGTATCACAAGGGAACAATGAGCTAGGAACAACTACTTGTGTACCTGTTGCAAGCTCAGCGCAACAATCGTACTTAGATATAAATTAGTCTAGTAGGTGAATACGCTCCGCCCTGAAGCAACTGACGTACGCGTCGACGACAGAACTGAGCGTATATGAGGTAGCAATTTATTAATATTAAATGGTAGTCAAACTTCTTTTGACTAAAACAAAACACAAGGGATGAACCTTACACGAAAGAACCACTAATGCTTCCGGTGGTGACCACTAGAGTACGAAGCACAAAAACACTAGGAAAGTATTCTAGCGGGTTGCGTCCTAGTTCTGTACATAGTTGGTCTTATAGATGACCTGTCTAGCCTTTCTGACGTTTATAGGGCAGGTAGGATCAGTAGCCGGATGGTCGCGGAGAGGTAGATTAGCGCGCATACAGTTAATGCAGTTGACATAGGCATCCTTGCATTCTCTGGTGCTGTGAACTTCGCCGCATCGTGAGCATGAGCTGGCTTCTTCGAGGTAGGAGCTTGCGATGTGCCTGAACAGGTTGCATTTAAAACATTTCCCTATGCTAACATGCTCTTCGACTTTGATACTAAGGAAGTCAATTATTATGTTGCCTTTCGCGATCAAGGACTTGAATATAGTAGATACATACAACCTCAAAAATGAAGTGTGGTTTACCATAGTCTTTGTAATTAATGGCCCGAAAAAGTTTACAACTTTTGAGGAAAGCGTCTTTCGATAGCCCCGTGTTAGAAACAACGCTCTTATTTTGCTCTATTAAAAGCTTTAATAGGGTGTCAGAGTTGTCAATACCCTGAAGTCCCAGAAGAATAGCTTTAGGGTTCAACAATTGGGCGGAGCTTGCACTGAATTAATTGTTATTGGCTAAGGTGTCACAAAGTAGCCTCTGTTGGTTAGTATCTTAGCATTCTACTCTGATATACCCTGCCTTGGTGTATGAGAAGTTGTTAAATCATGTATGTACCTTTACTGCAGTAAGCGTCTTTTTAAAATCATCAACCTCGTATCGATTCATCCATAGCGTTGACGATCATAATATTATTCTCCGGTGTGTTCCGTAGTGTGGGCGGCTCCAGTGTTCTTAACGCCGGCCGAGTGTGATTCCCTGGTAATTTAACGCCCCTTTTGGAGGCTACTTGGGCATAACTTAGCATGTTGTTAGGAGCAGAGGTTTTGTGACTCGTGGTAGGTGGGTTATATGGAGATCGTAGGGAGCTGTGTGAACGGGAGCTGTGTGTTTACTGCGGGTACGTGTTCTGGAGGCGCCATCGTCAGAGCTATCATGTCAGAGTCCGTGGTCGCTCTTGTCCATCGTACCTTATGTCGCTGGGGGGGG
>JAHWXV010284784.1:0-12178 GCA_024586415.1 Phrixothrix hirtus | reverse complement strand
TAAAGACAATCCAACAAAAACAGAATAAAAATACAATTCTTAATTAAGTAAGGCTTAGGACTAAAATCATCTTCTTCTTTAGAAATTATCCAGCATTTTTTTTAAAGCTTATTCGTCACTGGAGTCCCTAAAATAAGGATAAACACAATTAGGCTATTCATTAAAAAAAATGATAATAATGCTTTGTAACATACATTTGGGTTACATTGAATAAATTGCAGACAATTTTCTGAACAGAATGTTGCTTGTAGACGACTTTATCACATTTGTAGCATTTTATTTAATATTTTCTATCCTTGGAGTGTGGAGATATAGAACACCTCATTCATTTTGCGGAATTTAGTATTACATCAGTTTTCTCTTAGGCTGGAACAGGAACGTCTAAAAATTTTGCAATTGGCCTTTTTAGTTCACTCGGTATGTCATACCAACTCAGTTGTTCAAGTAGTGTTCCTTTATCAATGCCTCCCCTAAGTCAATACTTAATATTCTTCGAGTGTGTTTATTATCTAGGTAAGCTGCTTGATAAAAAATAAAAGAGTTTACTCTAGAGATATTCAGCAAGGCACAAAACATTGTAAAGGACCACCTGCAACTTCTTCTATTGCACGAATAACTAGAGCATTTTTCATTCAAACTGTCAACTCCCTTTTTTGTCGAATTATAAAATACTATGGTGTATAGAAGAAAACATTATTACACATCTATTTATCTTAGGAACAAAATATACCGGTGTTCTGTTTCGAGTAAATCCAAACACTACAGAATTTACTTTTCGTTGTTTATTCGGCTGAAATTGTACCGGTACATCTGTTCTATTTTTCCGCATGGTCCCCACATGTTAATCCTCTATCTTTCAACTCATCAGCTAACTGAGTTGATATGAACCAGTTATCACCAGTAATGTTTCGATTGGTAGGTTCGATAGGTCCAATGAGATCCAACACATCCAATGTAGGAACAGATAATTTCCTTCGATTTTTTCTTTGTACATTTTTTCTAGTATATAAAAATGCATTCAAAAGATAGGGCTTTAGGGTCGGAAAGGCATTTTTAACCAATATTTTACAGGCTTGCTTTTCATATCCATTCGGAACCTACATTTTTCCCTAAACGGCACGAAAATTTTGCCGACGGTGAGGTATTCGGAACACGATTAATTAGCACTCCAATACCTAACCAATTTCTTAAAAATATGAGAAATAGCCGCTGAGGTGTCTCTAGTTGCAATTCTTTCAGCTCTAGTATCCGCATTGTAAAATCTAATACCAGACATAAGAAACAAGAAACATTTGAGCGATATTGTTGCATGAAATATATCCCTACCTTTTCCGTTCGTTGCCCACGAAGATACTGCATCTTTCCTTCTAGATTTGAAAACTCCACACAAAATCAGTAACCCAAAAAATGCCTGAAGTTTAGATATGCTCAAATAGTTTGCAAAGGAAACGTGGTCACTATGATATTTTGCACTAACTTCTGTTATTTTTGCATTCGCGTGTTCTAAAATTGTTTTTAAAATATCGTCGCCAAATAATAACCGCCAAGCATTATAAAGAGTTCATAGGTTGGCTGACCCTGTGGGACTTTTAAACCAGGAAAATGTACAATAATATTATGAGTTGGTGTTCGTACATCTGGCCGTGGTGCATTTTTTGCCCCTTTATAGCGGTTATTTCCATAAAAATAGTTATTGGAACTAGATGAGCTTTGAGCTTCTGTGTCGTCGAACACAGAGTTATTTTCGTCTTGGAACAGGTCTTGTACCATATCTTCTTCATCTTCTTTAGCTGAAATTTCTTACTCGGACCCTGTGTCGTGACTAGTGTGCTCACTTTGTACATCAGATATGTTGTCGTCACTCTCTTCATGGTCTTCTACTTGCGATATACCATCTAGGTCACTATCATTCATTAATATGTCCTCCAGTTCACGATCAAATAAAATTTTGCACGACATGATTTTCGCTAAATAGAAACTTTTAACTGGTACCACTAAATAATATCTTTACTGTTATCACCAAATAAAGACTTAACTGGTGTCTTGGGGTCTCAGTTGATCCCAATCGCGTATATTTTTAGAACAAGACGTGCTACAAGAACAAGCGTAAGGCACCAACTAAACGCTCCTTATTTACGCGGCTACCCAGGCGCTCGTGGCCATGTTGCCAAGAATTGCGATTTTTCGTTAAAATTAGTATATCTAGGGTCAGTCATGACCCTGTGATACCAGTCAAGGATTAAAATAGATCAGCTACAAAACAGCGACGTTATAAAAAGTCGAAGGTTGAATCTTTCCAATAAAACTAATAAGCAAGTCCTTCAGTTAGTGATAGTGTTCGACATAAGAATCTTAAAAAATATGTTGCTAAAACTCAGAACATTAATATTTATTCATAGTTGCCAAAATCTAGCAAAACCAAAAAGCAGCTTTGCTTAATTTTTTTATGTAATAGCAATCTTTTTCTTGATTTTTAATATTCTGTTGCGTGCAAAATGCATACTAAGAAGATGGAATATGCTAGCTCTACGAGATTTATCATGGGGCAAATCTGTAGTTGTGATAAACGGGCTCCACTGCGTCCGTTAAATGTAGATTAAAAGCTAAGCGCAGAAAACGTCAATCTAAAAAATTTGGTAAAGTAAACATTCAAATACCACAAATTATTTACTGAATACATAAAATCAGAAATTCTCTATAACTGCACAATGGTTATAACATTTAAAGATGGTAAATTCAGATGTAAATTTTGAGAAATACTTCACAATTAATTTTATTGCAATCAAATTTAGCGAATTCTTAATGATAAATTCATTAAAAAAAATATACTTAAAACTTAACAATTCGTAGGTAGGTTAAAATTCTTTCAAAACTAGCTCTGAAGACTGAGGAACCTGCCAAAACGTTGCTGCAATAGAATGTTAATAATAGTTATATAAATTTTAAATTAAAAAATGGGTTTAAAACGTCAGTTGTTTCTTCGGCGGATCTTGATGGAATTGGCTATGTGCAAAAACGATACGACATAGTCGTGCATTGATACGGTTATCTACCTTTGGACATCATCTGAATGTATCAGGAGCTAACGAGGCTTAAATTGAGATCAAAGTTGGACAAGGTCTCTCAAGACTAAGTCTCGAGACATTCAGTCGATTTGGAGAAAATGAAAAGAAACTACCTCCCGTTTATAGAAATCTTATGTCGGTGATACGTCCAAGACAATAATTTGTTAAAAATAATTGAAATTAAGTTAACATTTGGAGTCGCAGACCCCATTTCCGATGTCGAAAACACAGATGATTAACATTTTAGTGGCCATGTTGTTAGCACTACGTATTTGGTCACGTGGATCACTGTTGTGATCCAGTATGTTTTTTTAGCAACTGAAACTTATCAATAAACTTTATTGCTATTTAGGCATTTAAAATAAAGTGGAACACGCATTTTAATGTGATTTTTACTTAGTCTTACTTAATTTAAAGGTTTTATCAGTAAAAACTAAGGTTATTGGATTTGAAAAAGAAGTTACTTAAAAAATTGATATAAAACTCTACAGTCCATCGTCTATGCCGAGTAACAGATAAACAAAACTAAACTAAATAAATAAAAACTAAGAACAAAGCTCTATTTCCTGATAAAATGCGACAATATGGTTACTTCAAACAACTATCACACACACATTTTTGGTGATCAGAGCAAACCCAGTTATTACACTTGCTGTAAGCCTTCCTGGTGACTTGAGGTTTTGGGCGGGACTTGTGGAACATTTTATTCGATACTAAGCTTACCTCTCCATTTGACACACTTTCAGTATACATTTCAAAGACATACGCCGGTGGATTGCTGGTCTAATCAAATCTAATGCCAAATTCTGCAGAAAATTTTTACGACTGAGATTTTCGCTGTTATTGTAATGTGTAAAAATTACTAGGACATTTACTCCAGCTGCATAAATCATATGGAAAAATACAGTTAGGGGGCACCTACGGGAGTTCTTAGACGCATCATGGTGTTTACAGATTTTGTCTAATATGTCTACACCGTGTTTTGTGTTGTTGTAAGTTGTTATAAGGCACGGTTTGCTGTCTTCCCCGGTATCAACATCGATAGCGTTGGTGTGATGCGTCGTTCATATTGCATGTGCATGCTTATGCTTCTCTGGTACATATGAAACTAGAGTTATCTTATCTTGGGAGCCAAAAAGGCTTGATTTAGGTTCCTTAACTTTATCAGCCAGGAAACATTCAGGAATTTTGGGCTTGTTTTTTATAGTTCCTTCATATGTCAGAGACTTTTCTTCTAAAAGTAGCTCAGCTAAAGGAACTGAGGAGAAAAAATTATCAGCAGCTATGTTCCTTCCCGACCCAACTGCAGGTTCTACAATGCGACATACAAGGTCAGTTATCTTGTTGCTTAAGTAATATGGACCATGCGGTTGTTTGCCAACATATACTTCTAACTTAGTGGCATAAAAGTTAGACGCAGAAACTAAAGCATAAACATTTATGCAAAATTTACCTGGCTTCTTAGGCACATATTGTCGGAAAGGACACCTACCACGGAAAGCAACAATCTGCTCGTCAAAAGTCACATAATCAGTTGGCCTAAATAATTTTCGATTTTCGAACGAAATCTATCAAACACTAATCTCACAGGGGCTAACTTGTCTTCTGCTCGGCCTTGTTCTCTATCACGTGCATCATCAAATCTGAGACAACGTACGAGAAATCTAAATCGTTGATCAGGCATTGTAACATTCACGTCATCGCATCCAATTCCACGGCTGTTACCCCATAAATCAAAAACATTCCGACGACTTGAGTTCAAATCTTCGATAAGGTATAGAATATCTAACAAAGATCCGATTTCTATGTTTTGCATCCCTTTCCCTTGAAAAATTTTCACTTACCTTATCAATACATATATTTGTACATTTGACAATTTGATTTATTATTACATCATCAATTTGGCAAGCAAACGATTCAATAGGGCTCTTTGCATTTTTAGCAATACCTTCTGGGTCAGAATTATGGAAAGCAGATATTATATTGCAACGTGGTGTTCATGATGTACGTGCCATCGAAGGTTCAAATACCAACGAGTTCGCTCCGACTTTTTTTGTTTACAAATATAAAACTGACGCGAATCAACTGGCGGCTACAGAGATTGACTTTCTGTGCAAATTTTTTCTTTTTGATTTTCTTCTATCTATTTCGCTACCTCACATCCCATCTCAGTCTTACTGTCCACCAGTATTTCTTGCATAAAATCTTCCTCAACTTCGTCTGAGTCCTCAATTCCAATAACACTTTCGCTGTCACTTCCCGCTTCCTCTAACAACCGCCTGCATTGTTCCCTGTCTCGCTCCGAATACATTTAAAACTATCTATGTTGTAACGTGTACCTGAGATTGACTCCAAAATCACCTTACTGTTAATTATAATTTATTATTTTTCACTTAAAAGGCGCTTTGTACAGTATAATTTAGTTACACGTTAAAATGATTTAATTTTTCGGAATGGTTTATTTAGTATTTTATGTTAACACCTGGTATAGCTATGTATATTTATATTACTTTTTAATTAGGCTAGTTTAATGACGTAAAACTCTATGAGAATTGTTTTCGTTGCCTTTCATAATTAATCTAGAATTAACCCGTTTGTACAAGCAGATAAACGGACATGTGATAACCCGTAGTTCAATGTTAGTAAACAAAACATTCAGGTTCAGGGTTAGACATTGACCTATTTCGTGCCTCCAAAGAATGATAACTATTTATCGCGGTATGTATGTTTTGTACTGATTATTTAACGGAAATTTCAGAACCTTAATTAACAGTTTTTCGCTTTGTGTTGATTAAATATTTATTTTCAATTACAGACTTAATCCGTGGTCTATTAATCTACGTTTTGATATAATTTAAAAATTCCTGCGTTAACACATGAACCCGTAATTAATTATTTTTGTGTAATAAGGTAGTTAATTATTTAAAGATTTTCTTTATTAATGTTATTGCATCTTTGCATAATTAACTGGCTATTCTAATCGTTTTTCCATATTATTTATATTTATTTTTCGAATTATCGAAGGAAAGTGCACATTAAGTCCATTTCGGCTTGCTTTGGAACAATATAAATTCAAGGCACATTTCCGATTTCAGCTCAATCATTTCTAAACTTTCAGACTAGAATACGATTGTTGAGAACCGCTCTTTAAGCAATTCTCTTGCAATATATCCGAAACGTAGTGTTTAAATTAATTATTACCGAGATTTTTTTTAAATGTATGAATTCCGTAAGGCGTTAATGGAGCACATATATTAAAATTCACGGATCCGAATTATTAACATCCAACTGTTAGAAACATAAAAGAATCAATTAAGTGACTATTGGTGAAAAATCAGTGCGTTATTTAATACTGTTTACATAGAAATACCATGTATATTGGACTAAAAGCATACATTGTTTATTTAGAGTTTAGCCTTACCTTTAATAATCCCCTTCCAAAAAAGCACGAGTTTGGACACAGAGTCAGGTAGAAACACTTATTCTTAGCGATCAGAAGGACACGAATAATCATTGATTTTTGGTGGGGTCCTACAAGATAACCTCTTTTAGAAGTTGTCGGAACCGTTAAAACAACACCCTACAAACCTTGAAAAGCGCTAATCATTAAATAACTAATACTATTGTAATTAATATAGTCAAACACTAAGAATAATTTGAAACTAATTATCATCGTGTATAAATGCACTGGTGCTGCAATTTTATTGTTTATCAACAGTCTGAAATTATTAAACATCGATCACGTTCGAATTACTACGGAGTCTGTCGGGATTTATAAAGACTAAGCAAAGTACAGTTTCGCTCGGATAAGGGTGAAGGACTTAGCTAAATTAAAATTGGACATGAATGTTGTATGAAAAAGCTTCAATATTCAACAAATCTTTATTGTTGGTTTTAAAAGTTGTATATATAATTTATATAAATTTGTACATAATTTCTCACATGCATTTCGTTAAAGTATTAATATTTGATTAGTAACTAAACAATATTTAATACTGTACTGTGTTAATTATTGCAAAAAGGGTTAGTAAAAATATTTCAACTAATATTAAAATCAATTTGCATAAATATATGAAATATACAGTATACATTTCATAAATAACAACATTAAATTGAATCAATCTGGCCAGAATAAAATATTTACAGTAATATTCATAATTAAGAATCTAAATCTAAATAAATATACTGTGAAAACTGAGTTGCAACTTTATGAATGAATGCACAAAATTCCCCCTTTTTTTAAAATCCAAACCTATCCTATTCAATAACACCCTCTGTACATATCTCTATCTCATTTTATTTAATTAATTAATTAGTTTATTCTAAACTATTTAATAAATTCGTTCCAAACGCTTTGGACTTGAGTATTACCTACGTTACAAAACCACGCAACCAAGCAAAACCTTGTGAACATCACATGATACATTTAACGTATGCCCTACTTGCTGTCTCAACCTCTGGACCCACTCTCTTTCTGATAACTACCTGAGGCTTTGTATGCAGACTTAGTGCGATCAAGCGTAGAATTGAAGGTACTGAAGACTGTGCGCTACAATGTAAAAATAAATAATAAAATAGAAATAACTAATTTATATAACGTGATTTTGGTCTCTGCGTATTAGGTCGCGTGGATCACAATAGTAGTCCGGCTTTAAAAAACGCACTCAGCTTTTATATTAGGTTAGCAAGAATACCGAGATCGTACTAACACGTCTGGTAGGCTGTGAAGGGAAGCTTAACTGCTTAAAGCCGAGTATGTTGCCAACTATTAACGGCAACTAAACAAACAAGCATCGATAACAATAGTGATCCGCGCGACCAATGCAGTGTAAATTAAAAAACAGACTCAACAATATCTCGATGGACTCGATCTGGTAAAAGCCATTACTTCTAACTTCCAAAATATCATGATTTTACACCGCATAATCAAAATTTTTTAATTAAAAAAAAATAATTGTAATACGGCTAATAGCGCACACCTGGCTGTTTACAACGGCTTCAATCAAATATCACGCCACGTCTCAACTGCAAAACCTACCTTTCTGATAAGAATTTTATCGCGACCTTCTAAATATTAAATGTAATTTTAAAACTAAAATAGGAAATTGAAATAATTTGTACATAAATTGATAACCAGGAGCGAAAAAACTTAATATTAATAGAAATTCAAGCTTATTATAATTGCGTCTATAAATAACGCAATTATTATAGCTAAAATAGATCACAAATTATTATTGTAACTATGTAAAAGAAAATCGTAACTCATTGCCAGGTTCATTCAGAAAAATTAAGACGTTGAAAACAAATGAAACGTTGCAATTTTTAAATGCATCAATTCAAATTGGAAGATAAGAGAATTTTCTGTGTTGCGTTTCAAATTTAATTAATTGCATCTGTGAAGAAAATCTAAGGTTAGTTTGATGATATTTTAATTTTTGTATGTAGGAAATATTAAAATAATCTTCTGCATAATAAGATGAAATGAATAGTATGGCTGTGCGGGGAAATAATCCACGACTATTGAAATACGCAGTTTGTTCGACTAGATAAAAATCTTAGAAACTAAAATATAAATTTAAAAACATTCTGTCGATGACAGAAATCTTCTCATTTCCTGAGTGAGATATGGGATAACATTACCCTAAGGTTAAACGGACGGAACCGGTAAACAAAAATTTAAACTAAGTTGGGCATTGGAAAACTAGAAAATGTGAAAGTGACAATGTGCCTACTAAACGATGCGAAATATAGTATAATAGAGCAAGGTAATTTGTGTAATAAATCTTAAAAAGTAGATTATATAATAAGGGGGGTAGAAATTCCTTTAATTATACAAGGTTGCTTTGAGATGGCTACATAAAAGAGCTACAACTCTGATCATCATAAAATGCATACTTTACAACTTTTAGAAACTTTTTCGAAAATAAGGGTGCTAGAAAATATTTTATAAACCACTATTATACTTTTTTATTAATTTTTTAGACTGCTGATATGATTTCTCAAGCATAAAGAAAGCACAAAGTGGATATAGATGACAATTTTTATTTCTGAACTTTTCTTACATAAAGGAACACTTTAATACGTAAAAGTTTTAAAAACAATTTGTTCTAAAAACTCGCCCTCATTAGGTCGAATTTCTGACATATCTAACAATAAGGCCTAATTCTATAGGCACTAAATTGTTCTTTACAACATATATAGAAACTTCACACAAAATTTATTAAGTTACAAGAACAAAATTAATGCGAGGCAAATCATTAATATTATTTTATGTGGTAACTAATTTGCAATTATTAGGGACATTTGTAAAACTGATCCGAATGATGTATGCTCTGTTGCTTACAGTTCAAAATAAATTAAAATAAACACAAGCAATCGAAAATTTACATTTATATTACTTAAACGTATGTACACGTGTATAAATGTTGGAAATTTTACAAAAACTGCATACATAGCTGTATGTAATTTCAAAACTCCAAACAAAAACATATATATGGCACTACATTAATAATTATAAAACAATATGTCCATGAAATAAAAAATCAAAATGACTAATTCTACTACACTCAAGGGTTCACAAATGCAAACTAACGTCACCAAACGAAGAACCTGCATCTGAAGAAATATATGATATGGTTCTAAATCACTTTAATGGAATTTTACTAAATGGCTTTTTAGCTAAACTAAAAAGATTTAATTTTCTGCTTTATCTTTTTTGATTATGAAATTGATAGCTAATATATAATCTACATATCTGCAACTACCTCAAAGCACCTTATATATTTTCGATGGATAACAGCAGTTCCCACATAATTGGAGAAGTGTAAATACCGACCACCATTTTTTACCAAGACAAAGTAACGGCAATATATCTGCATACTTATACAAATTGAAGGGTTCAGCTAATTTTTAGATCTTTGTAAGTGGATCAGCAGATTTTAGTAAGTTATTTGGAGTTAGTATTTGATCTACTTAATTAATAATTTTCTTCTTTGTCGAATTTTCAAGGTGCAAATGTTTGATTTCTAGAATAACAACAGAGTGTCGTCTATGTCGTAGTATGTTTGTGACCAAAGTAACAAACAAGAATGCCATTCTTTATTGCCAAATAATATAGTCTTCCCCAAATTAATTTTGATACAATTAACTTACAATTAGACCATTGTTAAAAGTTCCAAAGATTATTGAAGATCTCATAACGTTTTCGATTAAAAATTATACCTGAATGCAAATTGAGACTCATAAATTATTATCAAGGTGTTAAGAAATTACCAGAAAACGGAGAATGTTAAAGGTGCCAGTTACCAATTTGGCAGTGTTGCGTAAATTATTAATTACTGTATTGCACTCTGTATTTCACGCAGTTTAAGATGTTTTAAAGAAGGTAACCAAACTATTTCCATACTTTGTCTTACCTGGAGATAAATTTTTATACTTCAGTTTCAATATTTATGTTAAAATGTTGTGGGTCATACCAAAATTTATTTACGATAGTTTATATATCATTAAGTAACAAACCACATGAATTATATACATTTATTTAAATTTTAATTAAAAAAACAATAACATAGAAGTTTATGAAAAAGGTTTGTTTTGTTTTCAAAATTTTGTTATGATTTTATTTTTTAAAATAATATAAAAATTATGCAATCAAATTCTTACATCTACAATTTGAATAAATTGTCTACAGAAACATTTATGCAATAAAACCTAATGACCCGTTAGGATAGATCCCGTAGATCTTTGTCTGCCAAATTTAAACAACAGTTGCATGACTGTGTACTAAACGATTTAAACTACAAGTAGAAAAGATTTAACTTAGATTTAAATTAGAGTAATGTTACGATGAATGATTGTTGTAAAATTAGTTTGTGCTTCGTTTTAAAAAATATTCGTTGTAACTTTGATTTTGATATTATCTTTATGGTCATATTAATATATATTCCTTCTAGTTATTTCCCGTTAATACAGTTAGGATTTAGGATTGTTTCCAAGCCATCTGCAGAACTGGGTATGAATCCTCAAGCTTTGAGTTCCTTAATGGCTACGCATTTCACACAAATCTCGTTTAAATCGTTTAAATTTGTTAATTTTCTTTGACGCTATATATTTTTGTTGCGGGGTACTGATCAGAGGTAATTTATTTCGCTTACTTGAATACCATGTTTACCAGCAAGGTGTTTTATAGGAATTCACATATTTATATCAAAGGAACAGTCTCTCGAAGTAGTCACGATTGCTTAATACATCACCGTTTCGGCGAAATAGCAAAGATCTTTTGTGTTGATCTGGTTTTTATAACTTTTTGTCATTCTCTTTCCGCTGTTAAGTTGGCCAATCAAAGGTTTCAAATTTCAAACTGTTGGTTGCATGTTCGAGATGGAAAGCAGTTGCGAATCGTTACATATCAGCATCCTATTTCGCAACCATCCATTTAATTTTGCTGCTTGGGTAACTTCTGTAATGATACCGTAGACGTCTTTGAGGATTTTATATTTTACTACAATCGAAGACCTTTTCTTGTAGACATTTTTATTTCGTAAAATTGGTTTGTGTCCCTTCGATTTTTTGTTTATTGTTACACTATGGATTTTATATCCAAACTGGCGGTTTTATAACCGTTCAAAATTTAGACTTTGTTAAATATTTATTTTATAGTCTGAGAAACTTCGTTTTACAATAACTTTAGAAATTTTCTAATATGAGAACAGAGTAATATTTTATTGTTAATTATGTTGGTATACCAAAGTAAAGTTATTAAATTAATAATCACTTATTATTTCAATTTTAAGGTTGACATAAGATACAAACTAAAATATATATGTAAACATCTTCACAATTGTTGTTCCTTTACAAATGTATCTTACAGCGAAGGCGCGAGTGTTGATAATAACTTAAATAAATACCTTGACTTCGCCATCGATTGATTACATGATACACATGCTTGCTGTTTCATCAAATTATATACAACATATTTCACTTACAGTTAGTATATATAAATATTCAATATCTTTTAATTCCAATCCCATTTGGTACAATTTTCTTATTAAATGTGCAAATAATTCATATTACACACTTCCGAGATTAAAATGCCACATTTAGTCACATTTTTG
>JAHWXV010284751.1:0-11215 GCA_024586415.1 Phrixothrix hirtus | reverse complement strand
ACATGCCTTCACTTCACAAAAAACTCGAAGATAGGCGAGGAAAAGCTAGCTAATAGACTTAACAAAGTTCGGCCCCTTATTACATTCTTCAATGAAAGGATAAACGAAATTTATTACTCTGGTCGTGAACTAAGTTTGGACGAATCAATGGTGTTATGGCGAGGGAGATTAGTATTCCGCCAATACATTAAAAATAAAAGGCACAAATATGGAATAAAATTATACATGTTAACAACTCCAAATGGATGCATTTTACGATTTCTTGTGTAGACCGGCATGATGGACGAAACTGGTCGAAAGTAACACGCCGAAAACTAAATATGGGACATAGTGTATATATGGACAACATTTATAACAGTTATGGACTTGCCAAAAACTTACTTGATAATGAATCTTATTGTACCGGCACTCTGCATGTTGACAGAAAGACTTCTCCCAAAGAAGTAAAAGACTGCCAGCACAAAGTGGGAGATACTATCGCAAAGTGTGCAAATGGAATAAGTGGAATGATAAAAGAGATGTTTGCTACATTTCATCACAGTATGAAAATGAAATGGTTGAAGTGACAGATCGAAGAGGCCGATCTAAACTACAACCTCGAGCAATAGTGGAATATAATAATTGCATGTCGGGGATGGATGGGCAGGATCAAATGCTGTCCTATTACCCTTGTGAGAGAAAAACCATCAAATGGCCATCAAAAATTTTTATTCACATACTGCAGCTAATGCCTATAAATTCACATAACCTTTACAACAAGTATTCAGGAAAGAGAATGACACTATACGACATTCGGCTTTCAGTAATAAAAAAGTTATTGAAAGAACCACCTTCTTGTTCTTCATCAGGTTTGCCCCGAGGAGGTGGAAAACATGAATTGACATTTTGTGGAAAAACAGAAGTTGGAGCAAGAATTCCTCGCAAACATGGCAAATACTGCAATAAGAAAGGTCGGCGTAAGGATATTACGTATATATGCAAAAAGTGTCCTGGGAACTTTGTTATTGTTTGTATTGTGCTATTATATCACACAATTAAATTTTAGAATGTTTTTATTCAGGAAGGTTTATTTTAGGATCTAGTTTTACTTTGTGTTGCCTAATGTTATTCAATTTTTAGCTAGTTTTCATGTTTCTTGAGAGTTTTTTGTTGTATTTAGCACTCACTGTCACTCGATACCTTTAAATAAATATTACTTTTAATGTAATACTTTTTAAATAAATATTACTTCTCAATATTTTATGTCATTCTATACCTATATTTTCCTGTAATACATAAGAAATTTACATATCTCTCTGATTTTTCATTGCACACCTCAAGGCATGATCCGATACCTACGTAGATTTTTTGTGTTGAATGCCGATCACGCCTTCAGGCGTGACGTAAGAAAAAACACAAAAATCAATCAATAAACTGTTTTGCAATGTAATACTGGCATGTAAAAGGAAAAAAAACGGTTGTCAGGTGGTTTTCGTTATGCGGCTCAGGCAAGTATCCTTCCGATATACGCTTGACAATATATGCGTTAAGAGAACAACCCTCACATATAAGAAATAGATGGCCTATTTCTATATTTCATGTTTAAATTGCATTGCACAGCGCCACCTGTAGTTTCATCTCTTGAAATTGTATATAAAAAAGGTAGTTTTAAAATTTATTCCAATAATTACCATCGTTATTTCATCATTTCTACTAGAATTGAAACAAATCTGCAAGATTCACACTTTTAGTTTAAATTGTAATCTATAAATAGCTGCTACATATTTTTTCCTTGAAGCCTCAGCCTAAACATGATTATATAGTTTTCGCACTTTCAACCCGTTTTTGTATATTTACTGGCTATGTTGATTGTCACTTTCTGATATATTTCCCAAATTGTTACGATTGTCATGGTAAAGTCATGATTATACTACATAACATGTACGTTATGGGTCATAACGATACTAGTACTGTTATGAAACGGAGCAAAGATTTTATATCAAATTGTCGTAATTAGGCAGTAGTTGTTGTTAGCGCAAAAAATAGTGTACGGCACATGAGCGTTAAACATCTTAGTACAACAGGTCTCGAAAATTAGCAAAATTCGACCCTTCGGGTCGGCCTGTTATAAGGCACTTACCGATCTTGTATCGTATACTACTATTACGAGGTAGAATATATTGAAATCGGTGTCTGCTCTTGGTGCACCAACACAGCTTAGCAAACCATGCATGCCATTTCCCTTAAAAAATGATTTTGAAAGTTTGTTTAGCATTTATTACTGTTACTTACTAGCGTTCAGTTTCCTGCAAGTTTCAGGCAATCCAAGTTGATATGTACTTTCTAGTTCTTGCATTAGACTTGAAGATGTCTTAATTGCTACAAACAGTGAAAAATATATAATAAGTATTGATAGCTACAAAAGTTCTTTGAATGAAATGACAAACGTGCATATATTATAAACGGTTAATAAAATAAAGATGATTGATTACCTTAATTCTTATTTGGAAGACTGTCCGAATAAGTCGATAGTATCACTTGCGTCACTTGTATATGGTATTACTTGGCCGCTATCTTCAGAGTTGTTAATAAACTCAGCAGCTACTAAAACGGTTAACAATAAATTAATACACCTACAGTTGATAACTAAATGATTAGGACATACTCGGTATAAATAACATTGGGAAGGTGGCAAGGAGAAGACCTTTGCGTCCCACATTGGAAGACTTTTCAGCAAATGGCATTTGCGTATACGTTTTTTTTCATGTATATCGTTAAATACATTATAACGTCCCCAATTTGGCCCTACGCCCCTGAGGTTATTAAAATTAGCAATTCCCCTGAATTAACTGGTTTGCTCCGGCCACCACAGTGGAGAATAGGATGGGTTCTACAATTGCGTTGAATCTAATTCAGCTAGCATTCGGGGATTTTAAGTAGGTGTTCAAAAATTCGTGAAATAGTCGTAAATAAGGGCGCCACTTTGTTTTTAACAGTAATGGGAAGGCAATAGTCCAAAATACAGCTGTAATAGGGACCGGTGAAACAAATAAATCGATCTCCAAATTTTTAGATTGAGGATTGTATTAATACATACTTACAGTAAGTTTCTCAGGCTACAAAATAAAAATTTAACAAAGTTAAAATTGTGCATAGTTATAAAACCACGTGTTTGGATATGAAATCCATAGTGTAAAAATAAACTAAAAATCGAAGGGACATAAAACTAATTGTACGAAATAAAAATTTCTATAATGAAAGGTCTTCGGTTGTAGTAAAATATAAGAAGCTCCACGAAGCCTCCAAAATTACGGTATCATTACCTAAGTTACCCCAGCAAAATAAGATGCCGATATGTAATGGTTTCTATAATGAACACGCAACAACAGTTTGAAAATTTGAGGCCTTTGATTGGTTAACTCAACAGCGGATAGGGAATAATAAAAAGTTATAAAAACCAGAACAACACATGAAAATCTTATCTTATTTCGTCCAACATAGTTATGCACTAACCAATCGTCACGACTTCAAGTGAAAGATCTTTTGATGTAATATGTGAATTCCGACAAAATGCTTTGCTCTCTAAAGTTGTGTAAGTGAAATAAATTACCTCTGAGGAATAGCCCGCTGCAATAATAAATTTAAGGAAGAGTAATGTCAAAGAAAATTATAAAATTCAAGTTTATAAACGGAAAGTTTTTAAGGGTGCGAAAACTGTTATCCATTTGGATATTGATAACAGAGGCCGTAACTGTTGACAATTTAGTTTAATCTCGTAACGGAAAAAAGTGGTATTTGTAATACGCTTAAAGAAACATTAGTAGGTATCTTTATGCGTTTCTTGTGGTGGAAGAGCGTTACACACAACAATTATATAACACTTTTAGAATTTAAAAGGCAGATGATGCAAGGAAATAAAGCGATTTTAAAAATTTGATTATGTTTTTATACCAAATATGGTTTTGATATTCAATCCTAGCTCAACAATATCGCGAACTACTGGGTTCGTAACAAATATAAAATAATCAAACGTATGCGATAATTGACGAAATGTAACAACAGATTGTTTAAAAACTATAGTGCTTCAGTTCAAATAAAAAGTATCTCTGTATTATTTAGAACTTATTTGTTTAAGAAAATCTAAACACTTGACAAAAATCCTCCAGTAGTAGAAATAATTGTCGAAGCTGCAGTAGTAGCTTTACAACAAGAAATTGAAGTTTTTTCCGATAAAAGGCTTTTTATTGATGAAATAAAGTTGTCGTTTGGAAGTACTGCTTATGTAGTTATAAATAGTGTCAGAAATTCTTTTCAAAATGATTTTTCAAGGAAATAATCGCCTAAACAAAAATTACCATAATTTTATGAGGTTTAGGCAACTTACAATACATAGTGAATGTCAATTGTCTATATACGGTTTAAGATTTCTGCACTCTTAAACGAGATTTGTGTAAAACGCGCAACAATTAAGGAAGTCAAAGGTTGAAGACTCCTACCCTGTTCTGCAGTTGGCTTGGAAACAAATCCTAAATCATAACTGTATTAAAAAAAAGTAACCAGAAGGGAGATATTATATTATCAACAAACAAAGATATCAAAAATCAAAGTTACAACGTAAGAGAATGTTTTAAAGTTTTAAATCTAATACCTTTTCGTTAAAACGAAGAACAAACTAATTTTATAAAAACAATTCATTGTAAAATTAATTTAATTTTATATATAAACGGAATCTTTTTATAGTAAGAATTTGATTGCATAGTTTTTATATTGTTATTTTTTTTTAATTTGAATTTAAATAAATGTATAGAACTCATGTGATTTGTTACTTAATGGTATATAAACATTTGTCATAAATAAATGTTGGTGCGTCCAACAAAATTTTAAAATAAATATTAAAACTGAAGTACAAAAATTTACCTTCAGGTAAAACATAGCAGCGCAGTAAATTTTTTGTCCGGATAAAAGGGTATCTCCCTTAGGTTTTTTTAAAATAATAAAGTCTGAAAATAGTTTGCTTACCTCCATTAAAACCTTTTTTAAAATTACATGAAATACAGTATGTAATACAGTAATTTAATATATTGCTAAGTACTGTCAAATTGGTAACCAACAAAGATTTGGTAATCTATATCTTTCAATACCTACTTCGAAGGTATCTTACACATTTTTATAAAATTATTCAAATAATGATTTACTTTCGTGACTACAATGCGCAACATTTACGAGAATCCATTACAAAGTACAAAACTAAAAATACGTAATTGTGAAAAAGCATAAAACATGTTCCATCACATGATAGACCAGAGCGACATAGCACTACTATGCTGCAGATGCAATATTCAGCGGGGTAATTTTAAAAAACCATTTTAACGCCTTTTTAGTTTGGCTGTGGTATTAAATGCGTTTAACCATTTGCGTAATATAAGCTAGCATACCCTGTTTACAAAGTAATTTACGTTCTAAGCATTTAATTTAAAAAAATGTTTGTTTTATAGCATAAAATGCTTTTTCCAATTTTGACATTTAGATTAAAGATTAGAAGTACCAAAATTTTCCTAACCAATTATAATAAGGTAATTTCTAACTGGCGATGAAATAGACACTTCACTAGCAATTAACGAAAAGAAAACAAACAGGCGTAAGGAATATTGAACGCTAATTAATTATAAATGTTAATAAGGCAATCATTGATTGATAATAACGATGTTTTATTGCTTATCGTAATTTTAGCAAACACTACTTGTTTCACCTTAAATTCCAGTTGCACTTCCCTTTCTTTTCCTATTGAATTTTCTAGGTAAGTTTCGGCCACAGCATTAGACTTCCAGCTCCCATGGCATTTATCTTGAGAATGTCAGCACTAGAAGCGGCTAGCACAGGCTAAAGTTCTTCTAAAGCAGCGACCGGTAAATAAGGCTGGATTTGTTAACTTACGAGACTGGGCAAAGGTATTTGTGAGATTACCAATAATAGTCATACCAACAGACATCTTTCATTATTAGATTTAACAAAAGCTCGGTTGTGTTTAGCATTTTCTGGACACATGTCAATGTGTTTTTTAATAATGTCTACAAAATTTAGTCTATCAGTGTCACCATTTGGAATAACAAATTTACGTGTTTTTTGTCTATCTGAACAGTCCTACCTTACAAGATATTTGTACCGCTATATTCGGTCGATTCCTTCCTCAGTATGAGGATTCTTAATCCTAGATGGACGGCTGATGTACAACTGTACTCATCATGATATGAAATTGAAATATCTCCAAAAATGTTTAAGATAGCCGTCTGGTTCTCTTTGACAACTCTTTTAAGTTGTTTCTAAACTCATTTCAGCTAATTTCGTTTTAGCACATTCATCACTATTTGGAACGAAAGGGTTTAAAAGAAAGTAATCTTCAAAGTACGATGTACCCTTATGCTTTTATATCTATATGAGTATAGAAAATATTATAGCGAAGTATTGTTTTCGTCCAACATTTTCGATGTTGAAATTTTAGTGGAAATTCACATCCAAAAATCATGTTTTTAAAAATAGGTCTGTGTGAGCGCGTGCGTGTGCGCATGCGCGTGTGTGTTTGAACATGGTATCTTAAACACGAAACGTCTTAGATAAACAAAATTTTTATATTTGAGTTTCTATCCATCCTCGCGCGTGACTGCAACAATTTTGCTAAATTCCAATGACCGGAAGTCCCACTTTACTCTTGTCATTTTTTAGTTTTATAAGACATTTAATGCCCTTTCATATAATCAAGGCAGTTTCTCACAAAAATTTCTATAACTCGAGTAACCGGATGTAGTTTCACAGTTAAATCTGAATAAAATAACTATTAAACTAAAAGTCATAGCTAAATGAAAATTTATATTTGAAGTCATAATTGCCTTAGTGTGCTAAATCGAGAATTTGGTTAACATTAAATAACCGGAAGTACTTTATTTCTGTAATTTTTAGATATTTTTAGAATTTTCGTTTTTCGCGATTTTCTCGAAATCAGCTCTAATGATTTTTTTAAACTTAATATATTTCTTGGCTATTTAATTTAGTTTTATATTTTCCAAGGAGTTCCTCTAATCAATTTTTGAAAATCGAGTAACCGGAAGTACTTGGCATATTACTTGTGAACAACATATCTCAAAAAGTAATCATTATATGCAAATCAAAAACTGCATTTAAGTTTTGTATCTTTTGTATGTGAGACGGCAGGAATTTAGTTAAAATCTAATGACCAGAAGTGCAACTTTATTCTTGCGATTTTTAAGTTTTTTACGATTTCCTCGAAAACGGTTATAACATTTTTTTTTAAACTTGTTACGATTCTAATGCATTTAATGCCCTTTTACGTGAACTTAGAGGTTTTTCTGAAAAAATGTGTTGAAGTGAGTTATCAAAGAATATCTTTGGAGTTAAGCAGGGTCTTGTAAGAGAAAGTCGTGTGTTGTTTCACACCAGATTTTTGTTATTATATTTATTGTAAAGTTATCAAAATTGTTAAAGTTCAAATGGCAGATTTGAGCTAAATAAAAATAAAAAATATCAAAATTTAACAATATAAAATATAAAAATTAGAAAGAATTCACTGCCATTTATGGTGTACTCATTTGGTTCCATTTACATATAGCTGAAACGGTGTGTTTAGCACACACTGGACGATCACAGATACCAAAAAATTTCCAATTTTACGTCTTCGTTTTCGGGACCAGGTAACAAACATACGTAGCAAACTCCTTTTTGTGTTTTGTGCCTGTGTTGGTCTCTGCCTCTGTCGCTACCTTTGATAACAGAGGAAACAGCTGACTGTAAGGGTGCATTTCACACAGAATCATATCCTTAGCCATTCGTTATAGTGTAATATTTCATAAGTTTCGTGTTTTTCAACACTCGGCAATGTTTATAAGAGATAAATCACAGACCAATTCATCAATGAATTACTTAAATGAGCTGTTGACTTTGTAAAATAACAACTAATAACGCTCTATTTATAGTACTTTAGTACACAAATGAAATGATTGAAGCTAAAGTACATTTGTACCAAGTCGTCCAAATAGGGTGTAAATTATTACCGCCGGCTATGGTTAAACCAAGATAAGTGCTATTATTGAAAGAAGTGAAAAAGTTGGCGGAAATTTACACTAATATATTTTTAGCTTCCGAAATTCAATAATTAACTTTTAATATTTTTGTTTGTTTTGTTTGTTTTTGTGGCTCAGGCATCGGGATGCGGAATTTCCCTTGGCCCTCTCGGATTAGCCATTTCGCTATGCCTACTAGAATTTTGCAGAATCTGGGGAGTTCCACCACCAATAGAGATTTTTAACGTGCCAAAATCACATTGACACAGGACCTACGATTTTGCTTCCTTATCCGAGAATAAGACATGTTTTTTAAATTTTTTCTCCGATGAAAAATTTACCGAGCTCGATCGAGTTTGAACCCACGCCCCTTAGTTCTAGAGACAAACATGCTAACCATTACACCAGTTGGGGCCGGCAGTTTTAATGTTAGGCCGCGTATAGATAGTCGCTAGGTAAAAACTTAAGTTACTAAGCATCTTAACTCCGCCTTACAAAAAAAAATACGTTCCCGCTCCAAAGCAACTAAGACTGCCTCTAACTGACTTTAATTAACGCAAGCTTTCGTAATCTGAAAGGAAACGGAAACAAATAATGTTTTTATCCTTGAGTCGCACAATTAAATTTTAAGAATGACGATACATGTATCTTATTCAATAAACAATTCACACAATAAAATTGGAATTGAAAATGCAGCACGTAATCAACGGAATCTTTTGAAATACCTTTATTTCGTATTATAATTCACCTATGCCCAATTTTTCTAAACTAAACTATGAACGGTCAAAAGTGTTACCACCATTTGAAAATATTTAAAATACAAAATTAAATCCATTATACAAAGAGTCACAAAATGTTGGGTATAAATGTAGGAACTGATAGTACATCTCAAAATAAGGAAAGGGCTCTTATAAGCATGTGTCCTAAAATTAATACTTTTCAAGATAGAGGGCGATCATATCATTTTACTGCAAAATGATTTTTTTCAAATTATTTGATATGAAGATTTGGTAAATATTAAATACATAAAACAACGAAAACATATTTGATTTAAAGAAACGTTTATTACCGATTAAACTAGTTAGAACAAGAATTGGTTACTAATAAACTAAATCATAAAATTAATTTTTTTTGAATTTGAAATCTGTTGATCTAGGAGACCATGCCAAATTGAAATTTTAATTTATGTCAAATTTATAAATAGTCTGTATTATTTGTTTTATGATTATGAGTTTTACTAATCTTGAAATGGCACATACACATTTCATTTACGGTTTGACAGATGGAAACGCAGCCACCTTTATGAAGAAAGATATCCCAACCGACGTAACCCTAATCGAAAAACCTTTGAGCGAATTCATTATCGTTTACGGGGGACAGGATGCTTGAAACTGCTGCACATTTAGCATCACTTACTGGAACAACAAGAATAGTTGATAAAGAAGGAGCTGTTTTGAGGGAAATAGAAAATGAACCAACAAGCGCGAGGAAAATTAGTTCAAAGTTTCGGAGTTGATCGTACTTTTTTATGCAGAATTTTACGGAAACAACAGTTGTATCCGTATCATGCACAGAAAGTTCAACCTCTTGTTCCTACTAATTTTCTTCTTTGTTTGAAGTTTGCGCAGTGATTAATCTATAAACAAGCCGTTTTTCAAAAAAATTTTCACAGATGAGGCAAAATTTAGACAAACAGTAATACAGAATTTACACAATAGCCATGCTTGGGCAGAAAAAAATCCAAAAGGAATTATTGAAAAGAATTCACAACACCGATTTTCCTTTAATGTTTGGATTGGTATTGTTGGTGATTTGCTTATTGGTGCACAGTTTTTGCCTCAAAATTTGAATGGAGAAAATTATCATCATTTTTAGTAGAAAATTTACCAATTCTATTAGAAGAAGTTCCATTGCACTTAAGGATAGACATGCGGTATATACATGATGATGCACCTGCACATTTTAGTCTTGCCATGAAAAGCCATTTGGATCAAATATTCCCAAATCGTTGGATAGGTCGAGGAAGTCAACAAAGTTCTGGGTCTCGTCGATCACCAAATCTAAATTCCTTAGATTTCTTCTATGGGCCCACAAAAAGAGTGTGATATACGCAACACCTGCGTTAGATATAGAAGAATTGCGTATGCGTATTATTACCCGGTGTAATATCATTAAAAATACATCTGATATTTTTGAACGAATGCGTTCTTTAAGGCATAGAACTGAGGGATGTATTATGTCCAAGTTGGCAATTTTTAGCAGTTTTTATAATTTCTTTTGTTAGACACCAGTTCTCACTTTATTCTTCATTAGTATATTATAACTAGTGTAGTCGTTAATAAATGTTTATTTAAATCAAATTTGTTTTCGTTGTTTTGTATATTTAATATTTATGACATTTTCATATCAAATAATTTGAAAAAATGCGTTTTGCAATAAAATGGTATAATCGCACTCTACCTTGAAAAGTGTCAATTTTAGGACACATGTTTATAGGAACCTTTTTTTTATTTTGAGAGGTACTATTGGTCCCTACATTTAGGCTCACCTATTTTGACACCCTGTACATAGACTGAATACCCGAAACATTAATAAAAATAGCAGTAAGTTTAAGAGGGGTTAATTATTAACAATTTTTGACAGAAATTTAAAATAATTTCGTGAAAATAAACACATTTTATTTCGTGTTTGATATTTTGAAGGTAATATGCGAGGGCGGTAAATAGCTAATCGAGCGGTAGGAGGCGAGTATGCGCGGAAGACGGGTGTACATGTTTTCAACTAATAGCGACTGCCACTTCTAACGTTATTACGCCATTGTAAGCTGAGTTGTAGGCACGTAAACACGGATGCTATAATTGACTATCCCGCCAAGTGCAAGTTGTGTAATGTAATTCGATTTCTTCAAGCAGAAGGGAATGACGCAGCTGAAATTCATCTACGAATGAGCCCATCATACGGTAAAACTTTATGAGTGATAGTGTTTTGCGTGAATGGCGTAAGGAAGTTAAAGAAAGCCGAACAATGGTTACTTCGGCAATTTCGTTGGGAAGCTTTTGACCATTCGATGTATAGCCTCAATGTAGAGCCGAGCAACTTCCACCTCTGACTTAAACTGAAAAAGTGGCTATGAGGGCAGGGGTTCGAGACTAATGACGATTTTC
>JAHWXV010284682.1:0-17585 GCA_024586415.1 Phrixothrix hirtus | reverse complement strand
TATATTTAGGTTTTTTACCTTCTGCATATGAGACGTCAAGAATGTAGGTAAAATGGAATGACCGGAAGTGCCACTTTATTCTTGCGATTTTCTCGAAAACAGTTGTAAGTTTCATTTTTAAATGTACTACAGTTATTATGTATTTAATACCCCTTTGCGTGAACTTAACAGTTTTTCTGAAAAAATGTGTTGAAGAAGGTTATTAGAGAAAATTTCTGAAGTTAAGCAGCCTTTCGGCTGTCCAGTAACTTGGGTGGGTGGCCGTTACAATTATCGTATCCAAAATAAACGCAGACAATAATCCAATAATTTGTGGATACTATTGGCATATCTATGTGCGTAAGAGAAAGTCGTGTGTTGTCTCACACCGGATTTTTTACTTTAGAGTTACTTTTTTTGTTTCTAATGTTTTATTAAATTTTATTTTACACATAAGCTTCATTTGCTACAAAAGTAATCTTTGTGTAAAGATTTAGCAAAAATTACGTTCCTTTGATTGTGAAACATTCTTCTTTTGAATACTAACTAACATGCGTCTTATATATGAGCCACTTGGTTTATTTTATAAACTGCCTTTATAATAGACTACCGTCTCACATATTAGCCAACTCGAAAATTTACAATAAATTGTCTTACAAATAAAATACTTATCAAATTTATATTCAAAAAGCCTTTTTAAATAATAGTTTATAAACATAGGTACGTAGTCCATCAGTGGTTCAAGTTTGCCTTATGGCGGTAGCGAACGTGTTAAAATACTTGTTGATTTTTGTCCTTCGTACGGAACAGTAGAAAACAGGTACATCATACAAGGAGTACTATTTATATTGTGAGCCTTGGCAACACTGCGTGTTTAAGACCCCATCTAACAATTGTAATTGAAAGCTTGACATTTTTGAACATCACCTTACTCAGAACATTTTGACATTTGAGCGTGATTAGTGGTGTTCATAGTGACTTCAAAATTGCGCCCCAGCGCAACAATGGAACTGACTCGTGGAAATTTTCGTACGATTATTTATTACGACATTTGTCGTGGATTATTTAGACAAAAGTGCATTGATCGACTTACTTAGACTGTTGACGGTAAAGCCCTATCATTTCCCGCTGTAAAATGCTCGTATAGCGAATTTAGTCGTGGTCGCGGTTCGCTCACCGACGAAAATCGTGAAGGTCGCCCAAAATCAGTTGTGCCAGAAAAACATGATTCAGTGCAAAAATTGATAATGCGAGATCATCATGTGACATATTGTGAGGTTAAGGCAACCTTATGCATTACTTCGACCAGCATATATAAAATATTGCATCACATTTAGCCGTGACAAAGATTTGTTCTCATTAGATGCCACACAATTTGAAAGCATCTGCAAGCAAATGCTTACGAAATACAATGGCGGTGCTTCAAAAGACGTATATAATTTTGTAACAAACGACGAATCATGGATATATGCGAATGGACCGGAAAGTAAACAGCAATCGACGGTATGGGTTTTTTAAGATGAACCAAACCTAACAAAGCTTATTCGCGCTTGAAGCACTTCAAAACAAATGGTCGCCAGTTTTTTCGTAAAAACTGGTCATATCGCAACACTGCCTTTACAGGAATATAAAACTGTCACCTCTGAATGGTACACCACCATTTTTTGGCGGAAGTCTTCAGGAAAATAAGGAAAACAAACAAGCGCTGTAGGATGATTCTGCATTACGACAATGCGAGCTCTCACACATCTCGTCCAACAACCGATTGTTTGAACACTCAGAAAATCAAATTAATGGGTCATCCACCGTACTGCTCTGATTTGACTCCCAATGACTTCTTTTTGTACCCGAACGTCAAGAATAAAGTGCGTGGGCAACGGTTTTCGTCGGGAGAAGAGGCCGCCGATACGTTCAAAAACCATATTTTAGAGATGTTCAAACAGAATCTTGCTATTCCCTTAGCGGGGTAGGCAAAACCTATTATCAAGCCTCCACCTTCTCAACTACTGCATGCACCCATGCACCAACCCCCCCTCAACTATATTGTTACCAATACTCTTCACCGCAACTTCCAGCACTGTACAGTATCCACACCACCCTACTATTACCCACCCACCCTGCTATCTCTACTATCACCCATTCACTATTTTGCTCCATTCCTTTCTGTCTTTACACACTTCTTTTGCTTCTATTAAATTCATACAACGTTTTTGGGAAGCTCTCCTATTCTTTGTGCACTTTGCTCTCTTTCCTTTTACAATTTCATCAATCATATTCAGCCAACTCTTTTTCCGTCTACCTCTACCTAGTTTTCCATTCATATCGGCCTCATATATTCTCATTGTTAAGCGTTCATTCCTCATTCGTTTCACATGTTCAAACCATCTTAACGCACTTCTTTCGTATAGTTTAGGAAGTGTCTCCTTCACCCATCACCCATTCATTCCTTACCCTATTACGTCTTGTGTTGCCACATGCAGCTCTTAAGTATCTCATACTTACGGCATTTATTTTGCTCATATGCTTCTTCTGACATGCCCATGTCTCACTGCCATATAAAACAGTTGGAACAAATACACAGCCTTCTTTCGTTCCATCCTTAACTGTTCACTCTTGGTTACTTACCACATACTCCCAATTATTCTACTAACTTCATTCACTCTGTTTTCAATTTCAATATCTACTCGCCCATCATTCGCAAACATTTTGCCAAGGTAAACAAGCTTATCCACTTGCTCAATTACCCCACTACCCAACATTAGCCGAGATATTTCCTTTTCACCTTACTTATTGAAAACCATTACCTATATTTTGCCAGTATTGATTTTCAGATGCATTCTTTCACTTATTTCTACAAATTTATTCAACATTTTTTACATTTGGCTCATACTTTTAGCTACTAGTACTGCATAATTTGCATACATCAACACTTTTACATCTTCGGTGCTCATATTTATACCACTCAAGTCCTCACATGCACTTCTCACATATTTATCCATGAATATATTAAGCAACCAAGGAGACATCACACATCCTTGTCTCACACCTTGCTCAATTTCAAAGTACTCACTAACCGCACCATTCACTATCACGCATGCTCTGCTTCCATCATACATTGCTTTTATTGTATTCAGTGATTCTCCCTTTATACCATACTCCGTCAGAGTTGCCCATAACTTGCATCTATTCACACTATCATACGCTTTCTCTAAATCAATAAATGTACAATACATTTTCTCATTAACATACAAAACTTTTCGGCCATTTTCTGCAAACTAAACATTTGGTCCACGCACCCTCGCCCAGGCATGAACCCACACTGTATATCCCACATCTTTCTTTCAGTATTTATACGAACTCTGTCAATTATAGTTCTACCAAACACCTTCCCAGCTACACTTAATAAATTTTTAGCTCTATAGTTCTTGCATTCATAACTACCACTTTTGCCTTTGTACAGAGGTACGATCATCGCACTCTTCCAGTCCTCTGGCACTCTTGCTAATTGAAGGTAAGGATTAAATAGTTTACACAACCATTCACCTAGTAGGATGTCGCCATACGTAAACATTACGTTTGTAACTTCATCTACTCCACAGCCTTCCCATTTTTAAGCCTTTTTATTGCATTTCGTACTACTTCCACGCCTATACTTTTATCGTTCTCTTGAATTTTATTTATTCCAGCATTTCTTGCATTCACACTTATCCCAATATCCCTGTTGCCTTACAGCGCTTTAAAATATTCTTTCCAACGCAATATCACGTTACTTTCAAAAACTTCAAACTTCAAAAACTAATTCTAATAAAAATTTTATTATGTAAAGGTGGTATTAGTTATAGTGTTAGAAAGAGAATACAATCATTTGTCAGATTAATATAAAAAATGAATATATTATGACTTTAAAAATAAGAGTTTAATGTCCTTGCCGATAGGGTATAAGTAGTTTAGTAATTATTTTATTGCTAAATTAAAGAAAATTTATTAAGGTTTAAAATATATGAGATTTGTTAAAAAATATATTGGGAAATAACGGAGATGTTTCCCTGGGGAGTGATGTACGAAATACCCTGTATACTTCAGAACTAAAGTGCTTTTTAATCGATCGAGATATGATTTCTTTCTCAGGATTGGAAGGGGCACTTTAATCCCTTTGTATGCTATTGGAAGTATGACTACTACCAGCAAATAGTCTATGTTTAAGAAATCACAATCACAAATTTCTGACACGTTTCATTCCAGTTAGGTCCCATAGTATGAATATATTTTTGGACATTCTAACCACAAATCCTATCAGAAATTTAAACACGTGTCAAACATACAGTTTATAACTACAATGCGGTATGTTTAAAACCAATAAGTTTTGTTGAAAATGCAAAATATACTCAGTGACATAGAAATTGTAACACCAATAAGGGGTTGGAATTTCCAGATGAAATTTGGTAGGAATATTCACCTATGCTAAAGTAATAAATGATCAAAATTTGGGAGGAAAATCTTTTATGTTAAACAAAATTTTATAATAATAGCTAATAATGTGTGGTATGGCCTCCCTGATTTTCACATTAATTTACACGCCGAGGCATTGATTGAATAAGGTGGTTTATCTCGTCTTAGTGTTCTACCTCTCATGCAAGCTGCACCTCATGTCTCAAGGCCGCCAACGTCAAAGGATTACGCTGTAAATTTCGCAACCTTCTACCCATTATGTTCCATACATGTTTAATGGAAGAAAGATCTGGAGATCTTCGAGGCCAGGGCAAAAGATGAATCTGGGCCTGCTCAAAGAAGTTCAAGGAAAACCTTGCTATATGTAGACGTGCATTATCTTGCGAGCATAATGAACCTTCCAGCTCTTGTAAGTATGGCAGAAGATGTGTTCCAACCACCACCGTAATATACCGTTGTGATTTCATATTGTCTCGAATGAACACCAAGGGAGACCTGCTGCCATAAGTAATCGCACTGCAAACCATAACAGCTACAGTGCAGTGTACGTGCCTCTCAATTGTAAATTGAAGATTCCGTTGTTCGCCCGTCTTCTTCTGACTCACATGTGACTGTCGTGCATTCCTAAACAAAATATAGATTCGTCACTAAAGATAACAATGAGATCGTTCATTGCACCATTGTAATCGTTGTTGACAATGTTCTGCAGTCAAAAGGAGCACAAGTTGCGAACGATATAATGTTAACCCAAAACTTCGGATTCGGAAATAAACTGTTCTAAGGGTTACAAAGCGACCTTCTTCACCAAACGATTGATTACCAACTGTCCAGGTAGAGGAAAATCGTTCTCTAGATGCCAGTTGTCTTAAGCAACAATCTTGACGCTCATTTGTTTTTCTTGACGCTCCGATTCCTCTTTTATGATATTCCTAACCATCTTCAAATCATGCACGACACACTCGCATTACAGTAAACCGATTTCGATTTACACCGTTAGCAATTTCTTCAAATGAAAAACCAGCTTCGCGCAAACCAATTATTCGACCTCTGTCGAATTTACTTAATTGACGGTAATATCTTCGTTGCCGTACTCTAGGCATGATCAAACAAACAAAAACCGTTATTAAAAAAACAGCAACCAAAATAATGTTAATTAACAATAAAAAAGAACAACAAATCATACGAGAAACACAGACTGAAAAAGTTAACAAAAAATCATAACAACTGTGACGTTATTACATTTCCACTTGATCTCAAAACTTAATCAATTATTGCTTAATGTCAGCTCAACAGATTTACCAAGTTTGATTAAGAAATTCCTACCTTCTTGGTGTTGCAGTTTCTATATCACTGAGTATATGACGATTTTTACTTTTTATGCCCGAATTTTACTAATATTCTGATAAAGTCGACCTGGTGTTTATTTTAAGATATAAAGTCACAGGTTACTTGTTTAACGGCAACGCTAATTTTATTCTACAGGAATCGATAGATTTTTGTTTCTTAATTTGTTGATATCTTATGAGTCAGATCTGTTTTATTCCGCCTATAAGCTAACAAGAGAAATGTTTTAGACACAAATGTTGATTAGTAACAGTAGTACTTGGCAAAATCTTACAATAAAGTAGTTTTAATGTAATCGAGAAAAATTCAAAAACATTAGATAATCACAATCTAACCTAACCTAAGTATAGGCTTCACGGACAAAACAAGAAATCACAAGGTACCCGTCTCATTGCCGGCCCCGATTGATGTAGTGATTAGCATGTTTACCTCTACACCCAAGGAACGCGGGTCCAAACCTGATCGAGGTTGTTCAATTTTTCAGCGGATAAAGAAGTAAAATCGCAGGTACCGTGTCAATGTGATGTTTGACACGGTGGAGAACTCCTCAAGATTCGGTAAAATTTTAGTAGGCATGGAAAACTGACCATATAGGTTTTAGTTCAAGAGGGCCAATGGAATTTTTGCATCCTGAAACCTCAGTCACAAAACAAACAACCAAATAAAAAACCCGTCCCATCAGTGGGTGACAGGATAGTTGTAGATTTTTTAAAGATATCTTGGCGGATATATTTTGTAAACGATTCGTATTAGTAAACCGTTTTAAAATGCATCAATGTTACCCCAGTTTATCCTATATCATCGTAAAGTCCGCTAATAGATACACGTCTTGTAACAAACATTTAGTAAGCACACGTATTATGAGTCACCGGCATAGTTCCGTGATGAATCATCATGCCCTATACCAGATTACCAGGGAGCGGGAGGTGGCCTTGATTGGATTCGCGTCATCTGACGCTACAATTACCTTACATTTGAGTTGCTTTTTGAATTAGGCCTGGCAATACCTTAACCAGAATGTTTTCAATTATGGCCTCTAGCTTGTCTGGTATTATTTCGTTTTCTTCTTTTGGGTTTTGTTTTTGGGTGATTGCCGCGTAGATCACGCCTTCTCTTCTAATTCAGTTGTTTACCCTCGGGTACCTCCTTGTGTTCAAGTTCTTCGGATTTGCTGGGTTGACTGGGCAGATTCTGGAGCATGCCGTGTGTTCCCCATCGCAGTTAGCGCATTTTGGTTTTTCTTCTGTTGACTCGCAAATCGTGTGGGTCCCTGGGCATATCATGCACTTGTGTTGGGCAGTACATCTGCAGGACACATTTCCGAAAACCTGGCAGCGATCGCACTGCGTTGGTGCTGTTGGATTTCTTTTCTCTTCTGTGGAGACGATTATGTGCAGAATTTGTCTGACCTCCTTTATTTTTGCCTCTTCCAGTGTGTTGTCGCTGATTACTAGAATCAATGGCAACTCTTCCTTTCTTCTTTTAAGTCTTAGAATGTTCTTGAATTGTAATTCCTGTATAATTAAGTCCTCTTCCACTTGATCTAATGGAATTGATGCTAGTATTCCCCTGATTATTGTTCTACTCTGCCTCTCCTCCTGCAGCTGTAAGTAGCAGCATGGTATGTATCCCTTTCTTAATATTAGTAGAAGCTTTCTGAAGTTTGTCGTATCCTTCGGAAAGATCCTCAAGCTGTCTTTTGCGTTTATCACTTTGAGGAATGTAATGTTGTTATCTTCCGCAGCTTGTTTTACCTCCAAATAGATGTCTTTGTTTGCGAGCACTATTGGTGGCGGACGTCTGGCATTGTCTTGCTTGTCTTTTATTCCCGTGCGCACCGTTGTGGGATCGTGTAGTCTTATACGTTTAGGTATGTGACTTGTATCCTCTGACGAATTATGCTCTACTAGTTTATTTTCTTGGTTTCCGCGTAAATCATTTTTGTTTCTAGTTTCTCGCTCCTCCATTCATAACACGGGGGGGCTCTTCTTTTTTTCCTGTTTAGTTTTTGATTTTCCTTTCTTCCTTTTCCTTGTTTTCCTATCGGCTGACTGGAAATCTGCCTCACCATGCTCTTCCCACGTTTCTTCTATATTGCTTCCTTCTTATTCTTGTTTCTCAATAACTTCCAGTTCTTCTGTTAGCTTGTTTATGGCTGCTACACCTTTTTCCATTATTTCTTGGTATTCTTTTATTTTTTCCTTTATTTTTACGACTTTGTCCTCGAGGGCTGGATCATCATTTTCTACCTCCATATTATTGGTGTCCGATAATATTAGTGGCTTTAGTATTTCTTTTTCTTGTTATTTCCGAAATTCGGATAAAACTCTTGGTTGTTCTTCATTTATATTATTGCTTTCGACCCACCCACACGAGTCTGAGGGGCATAATGCTCAATAATACATACTAATAGATACTATTAATTAAGTGTCACACACTTGACTGCTATCGCCCATCTGCTAACCTGGTTCACATTTCCACTTTTCACTTGACCAGATCTAACTTCATTTTATGCACGTCTTTCTTCTTTGCTCTCTCGAGCTCGACTTCTTCAACTTATTTAGTATATACTAGATTTTATAGTTCACACATAAATGGATGAACAAGTGCGTATATTAGTCAATTCTGCTACCAATACTGATGTGTAAAGGCTTTAGCAAATAAATTTTGCATAAATAACTTGCTAGTATTGTTACAATTGGTGTCAGAAGTGCGATTTTAATGTTTTGATCAAAAACCCGTAACAAAATAAATTAATCCATTAATGGATAAAAATATATAATTCTTAATGGAAATGGTACAGAAAATGCAGAATAAAATGGAATCAAGATCGGAAGAAATGAATTTAAATCAAAATTAGTTACAAGAAGAGATTACATCAAATCAAAATAAATTGCCAGAAGAAATCACAAATAATTTACAAGAAGACATGCTATCAATTAATTCTAATTAAAATGAACTGCAAAAAAATTACATCAAATTAAAATAAATTACTCCAAAAAGTTTCATCGAGCAATTTGGGGTACAAACATTTGTTGATCTTCGAGATTCAGAACTACTTAGGCTCTCAGATTAGCCCGTCCGAAGAACCTTGCTAATCCAAACGGCCAAATAAGCCTCTAAAAGATATTCTCGCGTACGCGGTGTGATGGCGTTGAGAGCATGGGAGAGACACTTTCATGGATACTGTAACGAAGATGTGCTAGCTTTCTTAAAACAGAATGGGAGAGCGTCTTAAAAACTCTTTCATTTCTCAACTAAAGACTCACTTAAAGGTTTATGGGTTCGTTAGAGTTAGATTTGAGAAGCACAATCCGAATCCTCCAATTTTGTCTATTATGGGTGCCAGAATGTGTTACAGTTACAAATTCGAGATATTGTAGCATTCAAATTTACCTTTCTTATGTTGACTTTGCTTTTTTCTATCTGAAACTTATTCTAGAATAGAAACAATCATAAACAAATAAAAATTTAATAAACTTTCTTTTACAAACATTGAAGTAAGATTGGTGAGGATTAATATATTATATGCTTTGATTGTAAATAGCCTAATAAAATACTCTAACTACAAATCCTTTGCCTTAGCGCCCCCTTTTTCAGAATGGCTAGAAATGTCTCAACCCTTCTTCAAAATTGTCAATTTTCAGGCGTTGATGTCTTGTTGTAACATAACATACTAAGAGTAATAGTTAGTACTAGAACTATTGGAGTTAAAGAGATAACTCGAAGTTATGTACCTTACCAAATGTGAATTACAACAAAAAAGTGCTGATTTAAGATCATTACAAATGCTTATTACAACTAAGATTCTTATCCTTCCATATAACACTCTAATTTTAATAAAATTAATCTGAAATTGAGTGATGTAAGCTAATGTACATGTAATTATGATTAGGTTGCTTCTATCCTTTAATATGTTGTTAAATATAATTTATCATTCAGCGATAATAAAACACTAATTTTTAGGAGCGTCTCTTAGCGAAACATTTATTCTATAGTCGACTTAAGGTTATACAAAGGTACAATTTACGTTATGCCACAGTCAAAAGACCCTGAAACTTAGTTGAAGTTTACTAATTAGTAAAACGTGCCTTTATGTATAATAATATAATTTAGAATGCACACCAAAAATTATTCGTAAAATCACTTTAATTTACATTTTACTTTCATTTAATTGAAGGAGTGGACATATAATTTAAAATATTAAACATCCTCCATGCTTTCTTGAACATTATTAAAATACATTATACGGTTAGTTAATAACGAATTTCTTACATTTTATATTATCATTTGATTTATTTCTCACAAATTTTCAGGAAGCATTACTCGGTCTAGGCGAAGAATACCAATGGACCTGTGTAATTGTCAACAGAACAAGCGTTAGGCCAGTGGTTCTACATAATCTAATTTTTTATTTAGAATTTTGAAATGAGCAAAATAAAAGTTTGTAATTACTGAATTAACTATTATCCAACTAATAAAATACAAAATTTATTTTATTAAGAAAATTAATATCCTGAACCCGAAAATCAACACCTCACACAAAGGAGACGTTACTATACTTAAGACACAAAGATCAACTAAAGGAAAACCACGATGTTGGATATCTGGAAAATGATAGCTGCAGGAATTCAGGCAATAGTTCGTGATAAAGTTATTGTAAAGATTGAAATTGTTTGCAGAAGCTGTATGCGCCGAGAATTAGAAGACAATATTGACGGCGATGTAATGTAATATTAGGTTTGAATACAATGTTTAAAAGTGGATTCAAGTTGGATTTAAAGAGCGATGGTCTACGGGTGGAAGATGAAGAGATTGCTGTTCATGTAATAAAGCTAATCCTTTCGGAAAATGTGAGAGTATCAGCAAGAAGTGAAAAAATAGTTATGCACTGTCCGGATAGAGACTTCCAGGTAGAAGGCCTCCCACTAATCATGGAAATATTGGTTGCGGAATTCTCGCTGAAAGAGTGCTGATTGAGAACAAGGGCATGGCACTGGTGCGATTGATGAACGTCAAAGATATCCAGATGTAATTGAAGAGAGGCACTGAATTGGGGTTGAGCATGCCAGTATCATTTGTGATACGTTACATGAAGACCAATAGCAATTTTGTTCAGTTTAAAAATTTTTGTATAACTTTCCATCCATTGTGCAATATAGACCACCACTATACAATTAATAAAAAAAATATTCTATCTACGAAGCAATTATCTAAACTCCGTACCGTACTTGAGCCTTCGGGTAACAATATGACCCAAGAACAAAGGAATAAGAACATCCAATTAATTTGTAGATACTCTGATATCTTAGTCACCGTGTAGGGGTTACAGGGAACAACAAAGTTAGAGACGCATAAAATCAATACTCGAGATGCCCAATAAGTACGAAAACAATCAACAAGGCTACTTTCATGGAAACAAGAGAAAGCGGAGAAGATAATCTAAGACATGGCCAAGCAAGAAATTATTTAACAATATAAAAGTATCAGCACAAGGTTCTGTGTAGTTTATCGTCACTTGAACAACGTAACCAAAAAGTACTCTTTAGCTACAAGTGATTCTTCATTTTAGACATGAGAAATGGATGCTGGAAAGTTGGAGTGGACGCTGAACATTGCAAGAAAACAGAATTTACTATTTGATCTGAACACTATGATCCTGTTTCGGCGTTTGTAAGGTTGATGGTGGCGATTTCCTGTAGGTCCCTCTTGGCAAACATATCTGGTTTACTTTGATGATTATGACAGTAATCGAAAAATATTTCGCTGAACACATAAAAAATGTTTAAGAGGAGTTCCAAAGATTTTGCAATGCTCATCTGCAAAATCTCCAAAAACGTGCAACCTGCTCTGGAAAAAACTTTAGTACTTGACTCATGTAATTTCTGGGTAAAAGGTGTGGCAGCTAACCCAGAGAAAATTCGAAAAGTATGAGAATGGCCACCACCCAAAGACAAATACGATTTAAGAAATGTTTAAATATGTTTTAATAAGCGCTCCTGTTCTCAGTTGGAATAGACAGTTGATTTAAATTGGACACAAACGCAAGTCAAGTTGGTATCGGCGTTGTGAGATATTGATTGTTTCAGCAAGGTGTTGTAAAAGGGATGATCAGACTATTGTGTTTCCCGCAAATAATTATTAGTGTTGACAAAATCAATTGAATATTTTTACAACTATCTTTATAAATGGAACTTTTTACCTAGGACTTATCAAACATAATTGAAATGTCTTTTACAGTTTAGGAATCCGAAATGCGAGATGGACTGAATAGCTGCAAGAATACGACTTCGAGACGAAAGGACGTGCTGGAAGAAGTCATTCTAATACTAATGCATTGTCGAAAAGACATTGCCCAGAAGAATGCAACCACTGCTCTCGGCTGGAATCAATAATTGAAGAATATTTCAAATGTACCACTATTAATAATGATCCTTGGAAACCTGAAAATGCGCAACAAGCGATCCAGATCTGAAGTTATGAAACAACGATGATCGAAGACTTACAGAAGAAATTGTCTCATTTAGCAGCGTCTTTACAGTATGTAGGTCTCAATAGGTCCCTTTGTAACTCCAGGACGGCTTTCTGGAGAAAGCCTTGAAGAATGAAGATGCAATTAAGAAACGGGCACATTTGATAATTTCATAGAAGGGAGTAGCGGAGATTTTGCGACAACCGTATAATGGGGGGCATATCAATGTAGAGAAAGACCGAGAAGGGTTAGAGAACGGTTTTTTAGGTAAACTGCAAGGAAGACGTTAAGTTTGAAAGATGTGCTTTGGGAAACGATTCGCTTGGAGCATATAGCGCACCAATGACACAGCATAATGTGGACAGCCCTTTTGAAAAAGTGGTTATTGATATAGCAGCTACGTTCCAGAAATAGATTCAGGCATAAGTACATCTTAGTGGCGTAGTGGCGATGGATTACACTAGTAAGTAAACAGAAGCATACACCCTACCAAAATAGAAAGCTATTACAGTAGCCGAAGCATTGATGTAGGAGCTCTTTAGTTGTTTCGGAATTCCATTGGAATTGCATTCCGGCCTTATTACAAAATCTTTTTAAATCATTAAAAGTACAAAAGATCAGGATTGCTGCTCTTCATCTGCAGTAAGATGAAATGATGGAGCGCATGGACCGAATCATGAAGATATATTTGCCAAAGTAGTTTCAAACCATGGATTGGATCAATAGTAATATCTATTTCAATCGACAGTACACGAAACAATAGGTGATAACCTGATTAAAATATTCCTTGGGCACGTGATGAGGCTACTACACAATCTGGAGTTTGAGAATAGTCATGAACAAGAGATTTCCGAACGAATAAAGTTGAACTATATACATAATAAGGTGCGCGATAACGTAACATAATACAATGATGATTAATTATGATGTAGACTCTAAAAATAGACGATTTTGAGTTATTGATCTCGTATGGACTAATTATGTTATATACCGGATTAGGAAACTGCCTAAAGGAAACCCTAAATCGGCTATCTCCGTATTCTGGTTGGAATGCGGACCAAAACCAACCTGAACAATGGGTGTACCATGTTGAGATGGAGAATACGAAAGTTAAGAGTAAAGAATTTTCATTTGTAGATTTCATGACATCCTTCTCAGGTTCCGGTAAAGCACGATATGGTGTTACCAATAAGCAGTACATAAACTTCCTCATGTATCAGGCGAGCATCCTTTGGCTCATGTCACCTGGTATTGCTTCTGGATTTAAGACGTGATATGGTGGCGGAGAAAAAATGCTGCAGCAGGGGCTGGAAATTGGAAGGGCACGCCATCTACGACACTGGCACTGCTAGGGTATGCGAAGCATTTATTATCTCTTTACAAAACTACGGTTATATCGAAAGCCACGTCATGAAGACTTGTGGGAAACGTTATGGGACTTAAAAAAGCAACTTTGTGCCTTACTGAAGATCAGCTATGGGTTAGACCAACGAGGCATGGGCATCCAAATTCTGGGTTGTAATAGATATCCAAGAGACATCTTGCCAAAGCAGGAAACAGTTGAATGCCGCTTTTACAAAAATATGTGTTACAGGAATCGCTCGCACTGCAGATTTTGACATTGATCCTCTAATCCAACAATCGAAGTAGAGACATCTCAACTGCACAGACCGAGGTCGCTGATACGGGATGCAAGAACCTTGAAGAGGGGCTGTGTAACAAATGGCATGTACTATGACTTGCCTACTATATTTCTGCGATTTGCCATGCCCTTATATCAGATTACCGATTTGAATGAATAATTCTTTCTCAATTTTTCCTGTATATTCTAGATTTTATAGTTCACATATAGATTATACATTATAAGATCGATTATAAATAAGTTTTAGAATAAACAGATGCATACCTAAGTGTTTAGTTGTCAATTGTATAAATTACAGTATTTGTTAGTTTGTTTTTGTGACTGAGGGATCGGGATGCAGAATTTCCCTTTGCCCTCTTGGACTAGAATAGCTATGTAGCCATTTAGCCATGCCTACTAGAATTTTGCCGAATCTGGGGGAGTTCCACTACCAGTAGGGATTTTTAACGTGGCAAACATCACATTGACACGGGACCTACAGTTTTACTTCCTTATTCGAGAAAAAGTCATGTTTTTTTAAATTTTTCTCCGCTGAAAAATTTACCGACCTCGATCGGGATTGAACTCGCGTTCCTTGGGTGTTGAGACAAACATGCTAACCTAACCGGACCGGCAAAAATTTACAGTATTAAGATAAATAATTAAATAGCTTGCGAGTTTTGTTACATTGAAAATTCAAATCCTTTATTTTGACCAAATCCACTACTTTTCCTACTACTTCTATCAGTAGGAAAGGTAAACAACAATTAATATTTTGTGAGGGGTAATGAGCAGTGTACGTCCATAAAATCTCTGGAATCAAAAGAACGGAGTTATCGTGTTTCTAGCATGAAAAGCTACTATTTCATTCTTAGAACACCGAAAATCCTGATAAAACGATGGAGCGAATATCTTTGATTGAGATAAAACTAAAAGTAACTGAAAACAAAGAAGAGAAAGATGTAATAAGACCTTTATTCTTATAGTTATATTTTACTTTTAGTACCGTGTTTTAAGATCAATGCTGGTTTGGTTCACTACACAGTTAAGTTAATACAAATCATTAATTTGCTCGAATAAAACTGTATTTTATATTACGCTCTAAAGCAATTGATTTAAGTCAATGAACCTTGTATTTATAATAACGTACTTACTCCATTTAAAATAAAATCTTTCCTTTTTACTAGGTATAAGGATGTTTGTCCTTATCTAAGCCTTTATTATTTAAGTAGCAAGTACATAACAATAGTATGATTAAAGAAACATTTATCAACAACATCTAAATAATTCAGGATACTGCAGCAATCGTGACTTTAAATATGATTGCATTAATTTAAAAAGAACAACGAATAAATCAATTTATATATTTATATAGTTACGGTGCGTCTAGTTTACTGATAATGTGACGTTTCAGTTCTCAGTGAAAAGTACATAAGGAATATAAAGAATATGCATTCTATTCAGTAATAGCGCAGTCGTGCGGGAATGGTTCTTAACGTGGCTTCTAGTAATTCTGGACGCTCTCACCTCGTCTGATCTAACGGTAGGTATATCGGTGAAATAACTAGTTTACGCTGAACGTCGTTTGTGCAAATGACATCGCTTAGACTTCGGTCATGAAACGAATTTTAATTAATGGTCGTCTCAGTTGGCGGCGGTATTAAAAAGATATGTAACAATAATAATTTATTTACAGAAATCAAATAGTCATTGGAACATAAACAAAAATCAAAATCAAAATCACGCTAGTTCGGTAACAAAATACATATAAATCTCTGACAGCAGACAAGGTAAATTGTTTGCAATTATTCGCGTAAGTGTATTAAGTCAGTATGCGTATGAGGCTTATACGACCATGATGATTCGAAATTGCTGCGGCGTTTGGACAAGCGGAGGACGCAATGTTCCTTGACTCGGCCAAGTCCTGCTCTCTTGATGTGTTTTGAATGCAAGGATCGGCAGTATGCTTTGAGCACTGAGCACGAGCACGTTGCTTTCAACGGCGGTCGTGGACGTAGTTCGTGCCGGGGGCGATCGGAGGTGAGGCGTTAGCGGGTACTCGCGACTTTGGTTGCCACGCAGTACGGAGCTAAGCGTCTCTATGAAAGGCATCGTTTGCAAACCGAAACTCAGAAGCTCATCTTCAAATGGCGGAATGTTTCGTATGATGGATGATTTCGGTACAGCGTAGCCGTACATCCGCTATTGTTACAACTCAACGCACGACGACGATGAAGGACGCTTGGTGTCGTTCACAAATAGTTTCAGAGAAACTTGTTTGTGATAGACCCAAAGGCGGTTTAGTTTTTAGTCCGGCGGTGGTAACGCCAGGAACGCTCAGTTACGATGTCCCCGGGGTTAGATTATTCTAAACTCGGCCTATCTTTGTTACACAGCAAGGAAGATTAGAGCGTCGTTCTAGAATCTCTGTATTCAAATCTCTAGCATGCGGCGTCTTCCAACGGTTTGATAGTATGAACGGCAATCAGGATTTTGACAGGTTAAACAATTCCAAATGACGTTACGTCAATCTCGTTATAAAAATTAATAACAAAATAGCTTGGCCTTACAGAAAAGCTTTTACGGTCTTTGTACTAGGCAATATCCCGTACAGAGTCTCATACGCAGACTGATTTGTAGCTCGTGAAAGCGTCTTATTTATACCTAAATTTGTGTTGGCGTTCTTTATTGAGCGAACATCAATTCGGACAGTTCTCTCTGTCTGCTATCTTATCAATATGGATAACAATTACATGTGCTTTAAACAATTTGTTTGCATAACATGACGTAATATTTCGGAATAGTTTTTAATTATTTTTTAATAATTAATTAATATTTAAATCATCTGAGATTGTTGCTTAGTTAGTTAATTATTATTAATTATCAAAACAATCTTGACTGATTTTTGATAATATCTGCGTCAGATTGTGCAATCTTTGTTAATTAGCTTCTAGTATTTTTATTACAGCTTTTAATTAAGCAATTTGTCTATTTATAATTTAAACTAAACTTGTACACTGGCGCATGGTATTTGAGGCTTTCTTAAAGTTTGTTCTGTCTTTAATTCAGTCTTAATAATTATACTTCCGGAATAATTAATATAGCGAAAGCGCATAGAATTCTCGGAAATCCATTAAATCGCGTTTCGCGTTATTATGACGTTTCGCGGAAATGTTACAATAAAACAATTCTTTAACGGCATGATTTTTGGCGTATTTGGCTGTTTCACTGACAATCACTAAAATTCTCACGTTCGTTTAATCTATGCATTTTCTATTTCTAAGACTTAAATTTGAAAAGGTACAGACAGTTTATTACTAAAACTAATATTTCCTAGCATTATATTCATCATGCATGATTATCTCTTAAAGGAACCGCAGACGCCGTTTGTTACTTTACAATTATATTGTAATTTTACTTTTACTGCGTAATATTAAATTAACTTAATTCACAATTTAGATAATTTTTAAGTTAATTACAGTTAATTACAAATAAGTAGATTATTGATGAGTTATTAATACTCACCCCATAAATCAGACAAAAAACTAGTTTAAATCTCCGAAAAAATTCATACTGGTGAATAACGTGATGCAATATATATATCTTGTTGATTTAATAAATATTTTTACTTTCTCTTACCTATATGAAATATAGAATAGGGAAAGTATTGTTTTCGTCCAAAATTTTCGATGTCAAAATTTTAGTGGAAATACACGTTTT
>JAHWXV010284658.1:0-15849 GCA_024586415.1 Phrixothrix hirtus | reverse complement strand
CTTAGAATAATTTAAACTATTTAAAGTATCAAACCAAATGTAGCGTAACCTGTAATAATTTTTATGGCACCTTCTTTTTATTTTCATTATATTCTTTTGTTAAACATATCTCGTATTTTATTTTTATGTTGGTATTAGCCTGTAAGTTTAGTATATAAGATCTATATTTCTTTATTTCAGAATTGTAAGCACGTAATGTAAAAGGCCTCTTGAATCGTTGTTATTCAAAAATAGGTAACCACGACGCCTGACCTAGGATGACTCAAGGACGATCCAGCGTCAAAAAGTAAATACTCCAAGTTGTTCATATAAACATCGTTCTAGGGCTGTCTTACCCCTTTCTGGCTTTTTGGCTAAGATAGCTATTTTCCTATTAAAGCTAGTGGCGCCCTTTTTCACTATTCACCAGTATTTGTACTAAAAAGATAATTCTTCCAGAGCAGCCGCCACGCATATCATAAGTTTCGTTAAGATCCCCATCTCTCCCGCAAGCTAGTCGACGCAAATCCGCTTGGGAAGTCCCTAAAAGCCCGTATAGCCATCTTCAGGGCTTTAAATCCGTTTCAACCTGTGGCAAATTTCGACTAAAAAATTATGTAATTTGTTAAGCCAAAAATGTTGCGATATAAAGAAGGATTTTTCTATAACTTCACGTTTTGTAAGGTCCAGAAGCTTCCGGCCTAACCAACTTTAGATGGTTGAAACTGGATTCGTTCCTGTCAGAATGTAACCCAGCTTTTGTTATTATTGCATAGAATACTGCCCTGGCCGTTTTAGGTACATTGATTCCAACCTTGATCTAAAACAGAAGCGTTGACATATTTTTAAAACGCTGTTATAATGCTCTTGGTGTTACACCAACGCACTTTAAATATAGTTTGGATGATGTGCGTGGAGACTGTTCCTCATTATATCCAACTATTAAAGAAAGAGAAACTTTGGAAGATGAACCTCGTCTCGATCGGCTTGTGGAATTCATCACTCCGGAAAGTGTTGATTTTATTGACATTTCATCGCCCAGTGACCCACGTCTAAAACACTGTGCAGGCTCTACTGAGCCATTTTTAATATATTTATCTTCTGCGTGACAACGTGCCCTGCTAAAAGTTGTAAGTACTGATCTTTCAAATGAATATAGCAGCTTACCCCACAAGTGTAAATATATTTTTGGGTAAATAATAATTTTTATGTGTTATTTAGGACAAATAGCAATTTCCAAACGTTTTTACCTTAACCTCTAAGAGGGTCGGCAGCCATCACTAGTAAAGGTATATATCGAGTGTCCCACTATATACGTTCCACCCTAATATCTCAGTTATTTGAAATAAGAGAAATTTTAAATTTGGCAGAGTTAATTAATCCAAAAATTTATCAAATGACGACGGTGCTGGCATTATGCCACTTCTGGTTTTTCTGGAATTGACACCCATTTTTTCTTTTTAATGGGACGAAGTATATTTTTTATTTTCCTTGAAAAGATTTTTTATTTCATTTGTATAAAATATAACCCATTTTACTTTTCATAGAGTTGTATGGATTTAGTGCGCTTAGCAAACAATTTGAGAGATTCTCTATCCTTTAAAAGAAAACGCACAGTATTTAAAGAAGACGCAACAATGAGGAACGTAGTGTTGGTATTAGTGCGACTTAATGTAGATCCCATATGTCTATAAGACAAGTTAGTGAAACAGATCTATTAAAAAATCTTCCATTCAATTACACCGATCTTTAACTACTGCTTGCCTTAAGGCGGATTCTCGCCCGTACATAAAACATTGAAGACGCAAGAGTTGGTAGGTATAAACGCGATAACGTGTTATCGTAGAAAGGATTATAAATGCGTAGAATTCATTGGAACACAAGTTCGTAGTTGTTTAATTTTAGACACAAGTCAACGCACATTGTGGCAGTTAATCACGGGTTTGTCATGGCTGTGAATGAAGTGCAATTAATTAATGCATACAATAAAGAACTGGACGTATGAGACTTCATTCATTCTGTTCAGAGACACATTAATTTAAAATTTAAAAATAAGACAAGGAAATTATGTCTCAGCCTTGCTTAAATTGTTAGCTATTTAGTTGGATATATCCGACGTTATGTACGTAGAAACACGAACGGCAACGTATATACTACGTATTCTATAGAAAACTACGCAATTCTATGTAACTTTACCGTAGGTATTTCTGCATTAACGTCGTTCTGCGTACGAGTGAGCGTCCTCCTTTACAGAAGCTGGAGAAGATAGTTTAGTAAATAACACTTTATGGTCAAATAGGGACAGATTTCAAAATAATGGAATTGTAAATCGAAACAATTGACACTATTTGGTTGCAAAAAATCTACACTGGATAAGGATTATGCATTTTCAAGATGTGTGTGATGTCAATGTTTGGAAATATATTATAGGATCTACATTTTACAATGGAATTTTAAACTCAGATATTTATTTAGATTTTCTTGTAAACAAAGTACGAAATTACTGGAAAATGTTCTCTTAAATCTACGGCCAAATAAGTTTTTTCAACAAGACGGTGCATTGCCTCATAATGTACGAATCGTAACAAGTTATTTAAACTCGGGAGATGGATTGGCAGGAATAGCACGATCAGGTCTCCTGACCTGACTTTCTTTGCTTATTTCGTATGAAGATATTTGAAAGATAGGGTATATGCCACGCCATTAAAAGATGTAAGAGATTTAAAACAGAATCAGAATGGAGTGTGCCAGACTAAATGCTGGAGATTTAAGAAGTCACTGGGTGTGAATTATGGCATCAAGCAGAATGTTGTTCAGAAGCTGAGGGCCGCCATTTTGAACATCTACTTTAATAATTTTTGTTGAGTTGCTCTAAATTAGCTTTACCTGTTATTGCTCAATATTTTTGCCACCGTTTCATAACATGTTCCTATGAATTAAAAACATGTTCCTTATCTATTGCTGTTTTTAAATACTGTGGACCTTAATCGACTTTTCTCAAGTTCTTTGTTACGCATTATCTTCCCATAAAATACGTAAATCTAAGTTCTCTTTGACGTTCCATTATAAAACTCAATGTCAAAATTAATCAAACTCCAGTTACACCTCGCCACCTTGTCAATTTATTTTTCAATTTTTCAAAAATGTTTTAAAATATTTTAAGAAAAGTAAAATGTGTTATTTCTTATATCCATGAAAAGAGAAAAAATAATCTTTTTAAGAAAAATTTATAAAATACATCGTTCCATTAAACAGAAAAACGTTAGTGTCAATTCCAGAAAAACAGCATTGTAATTCCATATATTTTTTTGGACTAATTAGTTTTACCAAGTATAAGTTTCTCTCTTTTCAAATGACTGAGATATTAAGGTGAAACGGGTATAATGGGCCACCCACACAATTTGAAATCAAGAGACAATTACGTCGGGTGTCTTAAATAAACCATTTTTGGGGAAGACTTCTTCAACCCAGGACTTTATTCACATTTGTGGAGTAAACTATCATTAGATTCACATCAAAGCCATGGATGCATTATAAGAGCAAAAAAGGTATTCAAATGAAAGATCCAATAACAATCATCTGCTGCAATCTTCGCGGTGGAACATTTTTAACGCGCTTTATAACTTAGATTATACGTAACTACTGTACACCCATGGCGACATTGGACGTTTATTTTAATGAGTTTCATAGTCAGCGGACTTAATTTTTAGTTTTCCGAACATGCAACATCTGCCGTCCCGTTTTGGGAATTATTTAGGTGCTTAGTTAAAAACTAAATTTAAAAACTATCAATACCGAATTATTTATAGATATTGTACTAAGAGACAAAATACGTTAAAATTTTGTTCACGATTTGCCCAGCACCTTTGGAAGATTTCGTCCATTTAATTTCAGGCGAAGTGGGAAGTGGTTCCCATTTCAGTATGTGCTTTTATTGGCAGCACTCTCTTGTTAACGATAATACTCCTTCCTGAAGATATTGTAAATGAATATCAACGTTGCACGTGATTAATTGCACAAAGAAAGTTGAATAATTTTTAAGGTTGTATGTGTTTCTTTAGGAGTCATATATTCACTAGTAATTTTATTACCGACTGTGATTTTGGAGGCCACGTATCACTGAATTATTTTTTGCATAGTTTTGAAATCCGCAAAAAGGTTTAGTTCGTATTAATTGAAGTCAGAGCTAAATTATTTTTCCTAATTTATAAAATTAATATTTGAATTTAACTTATAAGCCTTTCGCGCGTGCATAAGGTATGTGATAAAAATCAGACTATGTTTATCTAAGACTTCTTGCGCGAAACGAAAATAAATTATTGTCATATTGTGATGAATGACTTTATACTTGTTTGCGTTAGTGTAATGCAACGTTACCCTAGGTGTAACAATGTAAGCAGTCATTCGCTTACTTTATATTTTACTTCGATCAATTATTGTAGAGAAAGTTGCCTGATTGCGATTACGAATAATTGTAAGTTTTAAATTTGTATGAAGAATTCTTCCTTATGCATACTGTGTTGAGAAAAATAACATGTGCATATAACGCCCATATAACAAGTTCTTTGTTTATATTTGGTTATTTGTAAAATCATTAGAACAGTTGTTTTCACAATTCTATACTTTGATTTTCAAATAAATACCTAGTAGATTTTCACTAGTTCTTCATGTACCCTACCGTATGGCTCACCTCAGACGATCCACCCTTAATAACTTGAATAAGGTACGGTTAAGTGGTTTTAGTCCGCTTTTTCAGTAATAAGGGGGCATTTTTGACTTTAGTTTTAATTTTTTCGACTTTCCTCGTCGCATCGCTACCATCGTCAACTTCAAAATTTTAAATGGCAACACACTTCATGTGACACATTAAATAAATGCTGGTAAAAAAGTTATATATGCATGCAAAAATATTGGCAATTGAACTCTCAGTCGCGCTTGAGAGAGCGTAAAAGTAACACGTATCCAAATGTGAGGTTAGATCTAGTGCGAAAAGTGTGCTCTGAGTATCTGATGCGTGGCGTTAGGCCCCTATTTCGGCAGTGGTGGGTCGTGTAAGGCATGGATATGCTATAAGCAGTAAAGAAAGCCTGAAAATCTAAACCAGAGCAAGAAATATCGATTAGCTCCGCACATAAAGTAGCACTAACTGGTGGCTTCGTCCAACTGGCTCGGACTAAAAGGAAAGCGTAAGTGGAATAAAAATTACATCTAGCAATACTTATTGACCGCGGACAGCGCCAAGTAAATATGCGCTGACTCCGATCACCAATAACTCAAACGAGCAGGTCTAGACTCCCATTCGAGTCTACCAATGATTTAATAAAACCACCAAGGCTTAAGTTCTCAATAATGGATTTTCACATTAGTAAGAGGGAAAAAATCTTCAAAACTAAAAAAAGGGATTGAGTCATACAAAGAGGTCCTGTACAAGGCAGAGGTAGGTATTAGGAGACTTACAGGAGAATTAGCCAGCTTCGAAGATGCAGAAATGAATCAAGACTATTTTAAAGACAGATTACCAAAACGGAAAAAACTAAAGAAGAAGCCGAAGTCGAGAGAGAAGACACAACTCCGGTATCCATGGAGCACGAACCCATAACTAGTCACGAGTCTAGAGATATCCAAGAGACACTAAAAGAAATGAAAAATATTCCACCCTTGAAGATCCCAGCAAATAAAACTACTCCCCTAATCACAACGCAGGAACCAAGAATAAAATGACCCCACCCATCATCCTGCGAAACAAGGACGCATTGCACAGATCCAGCTAGTGGCGGAGGAAATAACATAGGCATAGTTAAAACTATAAACTCCCCCTAGGGGATAAAGATATTCACCGACTCCCCGAAGTAGTTCAGAATCTTAAGACACATCCTAGATGAGATGGAAGAGACATGCCACACTTTCCAGCTCCCAGAAGAGAAGGAGTTGAAGGTGGTGGTCCATTGTATCCCAGAAGACAGAGGAAGAAGCCCTTCACGAACTAACGAATAAAGGATGCAAGGTGAGTTCAGAAAAACGATTAAGAAATAAACATCTAAAATTTCCCTTAATGCTACTCAACTGCCCAGAAACAGTTAAGGGGAAAGAGAGTTTCAATATAAGACATATATTACAACTCAGAGCGACGGTAGACGCTAAAAGGCGTCCAACTAGAAGCACACAATGTTATCGATGCCAAATGTTTGGTCATGGTCATGCGCCAAAGAGCATCCAACTTTTCAATGCGAGCTAAATACAAGCTCTATCATAAAATGCTATAACTGCGGGGGACAACATCCTGCCAACTTCAAGTAATGCCCTCATATTCTAGATTATATAAAACGTAAAAAGAAGGCTTAGAAAACGAAATTAAAGAGGTAGAGGTTAAACCAAAGATTTCATATATGCGGGGAGAGCGAAACCAAGATTGGTAGACTCTTAGAAGCTTAATGAAGAGCTGCCGCCAAAAATGACAGAGGAAGTATAGAGAGCGCTAATAAAAATGATCCCAACGATTATAACCCAAGTAACTAAAAGGTTAGTGCCACAATGATCAAATGGACAATTTGAAACGTCAACGGAATTTCCAAGAAAAGAGATAAACTTGAGAACTTTCTCAAACAAAATGAGATACCAATATCATTCGTCACCGAAACACACCTCAATAAAGGTGATAAACTATGGCTAAGGGAAGAAAGAAGAAGAGGAGGCATAGCCATAGCGATACATAAGTCACTGTGCACAAAGCCATTACCAGTAATAATCAAAAAAGAAAAATCCAAACTGGATGGAGTCGGAGCAGTAAGTCAAATCAACAATAAAGAAGTAAACCTAATCACAGTCTATAACCCTCCAAGTAACCTTTTAACTGATAAAGATGTGACAGCAATAACGAAATACGACCCATCCATCATCGCGGGATACTGGAACTCCAAGAACCTAAGATGAGACTACAGAACAACAAACACAAATGGAAAAATGCTACGAAAATTTGTAGCCTAGAACCATAATAGCACTAAATGACGCTACCTCAATTCCAGCAGGGAAAATAGGGGATATTATAGACATTGACATCACACACCAAATAAAATGGAAAATGACGGCAAATATAATATACGCCCTTAGCTCCGATCACTTTCCTGTCATAATCGAAACACAGGAAAAAACCCAAAAAGGAAAAACTAGACTAAAAGACATTTGACTTAAGTTTGCGCTTAATATGGAAGCCTTCGAACCATCAAGAGAGATCCTCAACAAAATGCAAGTAGAAAAAGCGGTGGAAAGACTCACCATGTCCATACAAACGGAGTTAAGGAGGAGTCAAAAAGAAATCAAAAGGACCCAATTATATCAAAAAAAAGCCGTAGTGAAGGAGAAAAATTTAATAAAAAAACAATGGGAAAAATTTAGGAACACGCAGAATAAAGTACTTTTAGCGAAAAAGCAAACAGAAGTAGACAAACTAATCAAAGGCAGGAAAAGAGAGAGCTGAGATAACTTCCTGGATAAATTGGAGGAGAAGGACGCCATTGCATATGGAAATTCCTCAAGAAATGTAAAGCTGAAAGGGATACAAACCCCCCATAGAGTATGAGGGCAAGTGATATTTTTCAGATGAGGAAAAGGCCGAAGCCAATAGCCGACATTTAGAAGGGCAGTTTAAAAATGACACCAAATCTTCCCCAAAGAATACAGAAAAGCTGGCCAATAAAATAGCAACTCTCATCCCGCACATTCAAACAAAAGAGACACTAGAAATTTCTTTAGACGATCTAAAGATAACAATAAAAACGTCTAAATGCAAGAAAGCACCTGGACCAGACGTGATACCGACGAGGGCTCTGAAGGTACTTCCAGAGAAAGTACTCAAAGAATTCCTAGGTATCCTGAACTCGATATATAGCATAGGGTACTATCGTGAATCATGGAAAGGAACAATAATTGTTACTATCCTAAAGAAGGATAAGAACGCAGCGTTACTAGAGAACAGAAGACTAATAAGCCTAGTAAACGGCATGGCGAAAATAGCGGAGTATTTTGCAAATAAAAAGTTCCAACTATACATGGAGTCGAGCGTCTTGATTAAAGATAGTCGTTTCGGTTTTAGGCAGAAGTTGGCAGCAGTTCAGCAAGCTGCGAACATGATGCATCATATCTAAAAGGCTAAAGAGCACCGTAAGACTCCATACGTAGGTTTTTCCGGTTTTGAAAAAGCCTACGATAAGACATGGAAGAACGAGGTTCTACTAAAAATGGCAAAGAGCAAGATCCCCCAGATATTCTAAAGCTTACCTTCGCCTTTCTAAAAGGGAGGTCTTTCCAAGTCAGAGTGGGCAGAGCCGTCTTCACACCGAGAACCGCCGAACAGGGCCTACCACGGGGATCACCCTCATCACTAATATATTCTAATATATTCTAATAAACGATATCCCAAAAATCGTAAAAGAGAAGGGAAATAGGAATATTCCAATATGCAGATGACACTGCCATATTATCTACTCATCACCAAACTCAGCAGCAAGATGTAAGTGGAAAATAGGACTGAACCGAAAGAAGACAAAATTATAAAATTCGGCAATAAAAGAGGAAGGTCAAACCTGCTGGATCAGTAGGCACGTACCTAGAAATAAAACTACCCATAAAATTAAGCCTGAAACCACACAAAAATAAGACCTAAAATAGCAAAAAAGAACGCGCTGAAACTCTACGGGGTTACAGGTTCAAAATGTAAATTAAAATTAAAAAACAAACTAAAGATACTATAGACAATGCCGATCCTAACATATTGGGAATAATTGTGGGCAAAGAAGCCAGAATCAACAACTAATGCAAGAACCACCACCCAGAATTGGCTTCTGAGAATAATATCTAATTCACCATACTATGTAAAAAATGAAGATAGAAGAATTCAATTGAGAGCTGAAGAGGAAAAACATGGACGCCTAAACTAACCCGAGGCCACCGCCCGCTCCATTTAAGAGGGGGGATGCTAATTAAGAACACATGTATAGATCCGGATGGGACCTAAACATGGAAAGAAAGGAAGCTAAAAAAAGAAAAAAGGTAATTGAACGCATTGTTTTAAAATTTTTACGATTATAACTTAAAAATGAAATGTCATAATACATGGTGATCACTTAAGCAAAGACGGAAAGAAAAAACATAAAACAGAATGTAATTATACCTTATAGGAATGAAACTTACACATTTTTAACACCCTGTGGACAGACGTTCTTGAAATTCCTGTCAAAAGATTCAGCTGGAGAGTTGATGTTCTTAGAGCTACATCCGATTCTTCCAAAATACCAAGAGACTTCTTAAAAACACGTGATAAGGTTTAGATGTTTATAAATACTTAAATCGTGACCTTATTAAATTAAAAAAATTTATTTGTTTGGTACATATTTCTATGTTTAACTACAGTAAAGTATTTGATTATGAATATTTTTATTGCTAGCGTCATAATAACAACTTTACAAACGCCTACTTGAGTGTCATAATTCGATTCATTATGAAACTGACTGTTGTAATGTGAATTATTATAACACTGAGTATTGTAATAAAATTTATCAATAACATAATGAAAAATATTATTATGAATAAGTAATTCGTTACTAAGGAAACGAACACATCGCATTTTTAACATAAGCAATGTTTCCAAACTATTCAAAACTAATGTTAATTTGCATTTCGGTTCTGCTTGTTTACGCTAGCAGATAAAATTTTGTATGTTACACAGATTGTAATAAATCATTATGGTGCTTGTCGTATTTTCACGACGCGTTCCATAATAATTATCATTACGATCCTGGTAACATATCTATTAAGGACTTACTGTTTCTATATAAAAATTGAATAATTTATCTGGAACCTTAGAAAAGGCAATACACCATACTTTTATAATGATTTGAAGAAAATTTGGCGTGTTTAGCAATAAATATAATGCGAGACAAATTACTCGACCAGTAGCTAACAATTACTTTCAAGGAAATAATTATAGGTGTTGATTCAATTGTCCCTTATATAAATATGTGCCTATGTGAGTACTTATATAACATAAAAACAAGATTCAATTTCAATCAACTCCAAAGTATTTTAATTAACATATCCATTAAATATTCTTAAAAAAATTATTCATTTTCTGCCTCAAGAAAAATAATTTACCTCAAACAAGGTTTTCTTATTTTTCTTTAATTTCAGCATATTTGACGTTGACCTTCCAGATTTCGTTCATAAATAACAACAATTTTTATATTTTATTTACTACTCTGCGTCCTCTCCCGTGTTATACTAAATACTTCCCAATATTGTTACAAAATTTAACTGCACAAAATCTTGTTAGACTAATTGAAAAACACTGTTGCAAGCGAATTCCAATTTTAGTTAGTTTGCTCTCATTTCAATTGTATCAGTTCAAATGCCCTTCATATTTGAATTAATTGTTCAATACAATAATTTTAAATTTAAAAGGAAGTGCGTTTATCTGTTAGGAAAAACCTGGTACATTTACTGCTTTTATACTAACACATAAATCCATAAGCGCTTATCGACTTTTTTCAATATTCCATTGTGAAAATTCTATTTTTCACGAGGCTAACATGCTTTCAATGTCGAAGGATACCTTCTATAGCTAAAAGATGCAAAAAATACCATTTACATTCTAGAGGAGCTGACCCAGGCTTGCAAATCTCAAAAAGCTCAACTTAATTAACACGTTTAACCCTATAACGAAATTCGAAAATTAATGTAAAGGGTTTTAAGGTACTGTTTCTGGGTTTAAACAATTACTCCATTACCGTACTAAATAAAAAATATTTAAAGTAGTTAACAATATATGAAAGAAATGCCCTTTCTTTTTTAGGAAGCTTTTCATAAAATTGGTATTATTTAAGATCAAACTGAAACACTAATGAAAATTGTTGGCAAGAATTTGTAAAAGGGGATACTTTCAAAGACGGAAATATTTCAAACGTTTGCTTTAATCTACAAATCTAAAGTGGTTCGTAAATAGGACACACTCAATAGTTAAATAACAAAACTGGATATAAATTCCTGAAATTGCATTCAATAAAAAGCATTAACTAAAAAGTTGTATATGTACAGGGTGGTTCATGCATCATTGAACCACTGGTATTTAGATTTAATTCAATATTACATTAGATAAGTTTTCAAACACTTAATCATGAAAAATTATTTTTAACGAAGAACACCTCAAGGTGAACATTCACGTTCCACACTACTCGTCGACATACATTGTCACCGACTATACTGCTAATTTACACACCATGGTTTCTGTGTTCCATCAGCATTCGGGGATTATCATTGACCAGCTTTATGGTTTAAGGATCTCAAAGGAAACAATCATAAAGATTAATATGCGGGTTGTGAGGTGGTAAAGTTTCGGCACACATAACACTAAGAGAAGCGGTTGGATATTACACGTTTACCAAACATTTCACGCAGAAATCGAAGATCATTATTTTCTGTATGGTTCTACATTGCACAAACCACTTGTATGCATTGTAAATCGAGTGATACACAAAATCAGATGTGTACTGAATAGAATAGGCGATCTTGTTGAATGAGCAAGGTCGAATTAAACCATATGGCAACCCAAACACTTATTCTTTTTAGCTGAAATTATCCTTGCCTTCTATGCGTTACACGTTCCTCCACCTAAAACGTTCTGATTATTTATAAAGCCTTATTTGAGGATCCGGAATTGTGCATGATGCCTGTTGTTAGTAGGATGTCGAACCTGGTATAGTTCTTCAACCCCCTAATGTTTGTTTTTCAACAGTGATTGCGCTGAAGGGCTCATTTCAAGTACCTCTCAAAGACAAGAAAACCTAAATGAAAGATTGTGCGTCAGAGTAATAATTCTTTATCCTCTTATGCACATCCATAAATAATGCCCAACTTGTTCTCAGCCTCAAGAACAATTTTATTTATGGCTTGGTAATTGAGGATGTGTTAACCATCACAACGTTAATCAAGTGATCAGCGTGATTCATATTAAACAGCTATGAACCATTTAACAGGATGTTTATTAAAAACAAAAGTTTACCTTTTATACAATTCTATAATCTAAATCTACCAGTTTCACTTCGTTCAGTTTATTCAACACTGTTATCAATAGATTTCATACCTACCTTTAATTTCTATGTTTGTTATAAATCACAGTTCAATTTTATCTTAAACTAATGCCAGAAATTTTCTCTATTTTTATCTCTAATTCTTATTATCTTACTTTTCTACACGAAGATTTTCGTGAATTTCTTAAATAATTTATTATTGTTGTAATTTTCTATTTTGCTGAACTTGCGTGTCAGCAAATTCCGTAACCTTATATTTCCTATGACTAAACATTTATTCTGCACTTACGTTAACATAGATTCTTTATGCAGTAACTCGACCTACATTTCATTCTGTTTGAAATACTTTTAAATAATCCTAATTTTAATTCTTAATTTTCCTGGTATTTCCTTATTGTTGTAAAATATTTAAGACACCTGTTGTCTGTAACTCTTCATTCTTTGTCCCATTCGTTTTGAGAACTAACAACTGATGTTTTTACGAAAATATCCGTTAAATAAACTGACGTGATATTCCAAGTTCGGCTGCAGCTCTTCTTGTTGCCATTGCCGGGTTGCATTGTTCTGCCACATTCACAAATTCCGCTTTCCCCGACAACCGAACTTATGACACACCGGCGTTTTGACTCCAACATTACTTCTTCATTTTCAAACCGGAATTTCTGTTTAGCAACGGTTTTGTGTAAAACAGCACCAATTTCGTTCTTTATTCAAGTATAATACGTCCTTTGCCGTCCATCTTACCAACTAATTTGTACTGAACTCTAGTGGACTTCCCATGAACTAGTGTATTTAGGCGCGAAATTTGAGATATCTCATTATTATAATACAAGTTAAAATGAAAAAAATAATTCATCATCTCGTGCGCCAAGTGTGTGAACTATTAATCTTTATCTTGTGTAAATTGCAGCAAATTTTATATTTTAGTGTAGTTTAGGAGGTTTTTATTTCAGATGGCAAAATAAATTCCTATTGATTTGTGAAGTACGATATTAAGAAGATGAAATTCCAGTCTGAATAAATTTTTAATTTTACAAATTAATGTTTATATACCACTAAAGTTACGCCTTAAATTCTGTCTCTAACTAAACATACAGAAATAGAGCATGTGAAACTTGGTTATAACATTTTTTCAGGAACAAATATTGAAAATGAGTTATCGCCAACGTAGGGGATCGATGCACACCAGCTTTAAAATACATTGTCAATATACGACGCGTACATTCAAATAATACTATACTGTAATGTTCTTGGCGTATGAAAAGTCCTTTTACAACCACAATGTAACAGCGGCGTATTTTTACGCTTGTGCATTGAAACTCATTGTAAACTATTTCTAATCATAAATATGGATTTTTAAAGAACTGTTCTAACAGAGAGGGAAGTAAGCATAAAATACGACACTATTGATGAACGTTAAATTAGAAATAGTAAACTAAACATCAGCAAAGTAATAATTTATAAGCAATTCTCATAACCATTATAGGAAAATAAGTAACTATTGTAGATAATATTTAAGAAGGTAGACAATTCTTAGCCAGTATTAAAAAATTACAAAGGAGCTGGAAGTCTGAAACATAATGCAGCGCAGACGAGTGGCGATTTAAACAAATTAATTACATATTTAAATGTGAGAAACTAGATTAATCTACACCCGAAAACTCACGTACAAAAAAGACGTCTTTATCTATTTTCAAGCATAAAGTTGCAGTGACACAAAAACACCAAATGCTTGTTAGTAAAAATGATCAACCCGTTGTAATTATAACGACAATAATTTAAAGAAGTTTACAAATAACTCAAATTGGTAGATAAGATAATAAAAAGTCACACAATTCTAAATAATTCTGAAATTGGGATACTCGCTTGTGCGTAATTGGATAAAAGCAATCATCCATAGCAGAAAGTACAGCGAACAGTAAATAATAAATAATTTATAGCAGTTTATACAATTATAAAATAAGTTTAGGCTACACGCTTATGCGTAATTGGATAAATGCAATCATCCACGGCTGAAAGTCCAGCGAACCATAAATATTAAAATATTAAAACAAAAATATTAAAATAACATTAAGTGGTGAAGAATATGCTCAAAGCGGTTGCTAACAAACAGAAATGATCTTGCTATATAGTTTTCAAGGGTTAGTCCAACAAATCAAAATAAAATGTGTGAAATCAAGACAGAAAACATCAAGCAGCACCCAAACCAGACAGCAAAAAATAGCCCAGCAACTATATAAGAATCTGAAGACAATAAAAAGGTCAGTCATTAAATATTTCCTAAAGTGAACCCAATAAAAACTTCCGATCAGGAATGGCTAATAAATTTAAAGAACTATATAAGCATTTAAATTACTAATAAGTTCAATCATACTAAAATCCATAGAAATCAGTACCCAAGTAAATCTTTGAATTAATTTCCTCTAATATCAAATAACTTTAAAACCTGAGGATTTTAATTTCAATTGTATTGTTGTTTACTTACGTCAATAAACTTAAATAGGTTATACTATTATTAAACACCAATTAATTTGAAACATACGTAAATAATTAAACCTTTCTCTTTGGGTAATTAGTATTCTTTAATAGTAATAGTATACTGGAAATCTTGATTTATTTACCGATTTTGATTTAATTATTTTATATTTTTAATTAACGTTACTTTTAAATGTATTGCTACCAGTCCTTCCAGATTAAATTATGGAGAATAAAACAAGTGCTCTAATCTTCAAAATTTAGTTAATTAATGAAATTGTTGAAAATTGAAACATTTGTTTATTCCTACTGTTTTTAGTTTAAAAGCTGTGTTGTATTTGCACATATAAACAAACAAAGGCTCAGAATAAGGTAAATTTTGACTAAGTGTAAAAATGAACGGTAAGTTCCACAATCGAAATCATGTAGAAACAAAACTGTCTTGTTACCTAAAATTTGAAGTTTCGGCGGACGTTTGATAAAATAAATTATTCCACGCAACAATTTACTTTGATATTAATCTGATAGCGACGCGTCGAAAACAACACAAAAATAATTATTAAAGCACGTGTTAAATATGACGTATGGTAATTAAATAATTATATATATTAATATAACGCTCCCTATATAAATCACGTTTTATCAGCACCAATTCTAAGTAAACTTGCCAATATTAATATTTACAGCATTTCAATATGAAAGGTAAATTGAATCAATGAATCGATACAGATTTAATTGCTACACGTTCATAAATAAACATATTGCTTCCAATAACGGTTAAAATTTATATTTCTAGCAAACAATTCTGGGGATTATATCCTATGAAACGTAACGCTTATGAGCAGCAAATTATTAGTATTTAGTAGTAATTCAATTAGTAAACACGATCTCAGTTTAATAACCACCATTCTGCGCCTGCATTGCGCTAATTGATACTTTACTCGATAATTATGTCTTTATATAATTTATGATGGATATTTTTGTAAGGATAAGGTAATAACATAAAACAGGATAAACACGATATTTTGTATATTAGGATGTTATTGATTTCATAAATAGTCTGCCAACTTCACACTACCCTACAAACATGAAGTAAAGATATGAGTATCGATATACCCCCTACTTCGAAGATGAAGGAATAATTTACTGCACAGGAGGGAAAAGTAACATTTTTCCCAAAAGTAAAGGAAACGCTTAAATTATTTTCCTCGCTTCTTCAGACTAATCAAAATTAAATTAATTTTCAGTGGGAAACATATGTTCCTTCTGCTTATATATATATATATATATATATATATATATATATATATATATATAT
>JAHWXV010284596.1:0-10617 GCA_024586415.1 Phrixothrix hirtus | reverse complement strand
TATTAATTGTCAATTTTGAATTGTCAATTTATTGAAAAAGAAAGCAAATAGTTTTCGAAACGTTTAATTTTTATTAAAGTTACAGTTTAAACCAAAAATTGTTTTAATTATTAAAATTACTTTGTCGTAATCTGGAAACCTGTCTTAGCTCGTATTGAATCAGAAAAATTTTCGTTGGGAAGACCTATGTGATAACCTAGGCGAATAGCGTTACTTATATTGTAGATTCCCCGATATGCGGGCAGTTCATTTTTTGATCTCTTTTATGTAAGTAAGGGATTAATTTAAATGTTTTTGAAGTTAAGGGTGTAATAATTCGACAGTAAAATTGTGGTACTCTTTCCTGCTTAAAGAGAAATATCAGAATTTAACTCAATGTTTTAACATTGAAGTGTATTTACTTGTTTGAAAGATCTGATTCCATTTGATCGCATTGAATTATATTTCCTACGCATCTAATGTCAAATTTGCAACAAATCAGGTGAATATTTCTATCTGAGGTAATTGAAAAAACGATTTGAAAATATACGTAAACTTTTTTGCACCAGATGTAATTTGAGCCATTGTAAACATAACAATGGCGAGTTTCATTAAAAACAGACAAGGTAGATTTATACCATTTTTTTGGAATATTAGATTCAAAATTTTCATGTATGTATTTATTTTAGAATTACAAAGGGTTTCTGATAATTCGCTCATTATTTTTAACCTTTTATATCTGATAACTCCTTTTTATGACACTAGCATCATTATACAATCCACTTCTTAAGGTTTCATTTGAGATCACTGAAACTCCACGACCATATCGTTCTCGACACATTTCCTTAAACGAGCTGGTACGTTTATTGAGATTATTGTTTACAATTCGTCCAAATTTTGTGCTTCTTTTCAATACACCTTCTCCTTCGCTTGCCCCTAGAGGAAAAAATGGCATGCGCCGCTTATGCCAATCACCGACCTAAAAATACGTATGAATTCAATTGCGAATATTATTTGCATGAACTGTATTTGTATGTTGTGTCACTGCAACATTTTCAGATTTTTTGGCAACCATTGTTCCTCGCAGAAGAAAGGGACAATAACTGTTATTTTTCAATACATAATGAAATGGTTACGCCTAAAGTCGCTTATACGAAAGACTGCTTCATCTGGCCATAAAATGACGTTAAAAAGTTTGAGTTAATCGTCATGCCAAACAAATTTTTTCAAATTCTATTTCCCCATCACAGTTGTTGAGAAATAATTCTTTAACGTAATGGTTTCAATGGGTTAAATCTGAAATTTTTCTTCAAAATGATTTTAAACGCATAAGGCGAAAGGGTATTTTCACGATTTCCTTGACGATGACAACATTTTCAGTCATTCTTAAGGCGGATGGTCTTCCTGATCTTTTGGCATCAGTGGCTGACCATTGTTTTTGCATCGAATGTTACATGAATTTGACGTTCAGATCTCCATCGCGTTTGTACTTATACCACAAAACTGGCTATCTTGGCTGTCTCCTTCACATTCAACATTGTCATTTTGTACTTAGTCGGAATCCTTTCGCGATAGTTATGACAACACAATTTTCAATATTGCTCATCTTTGATGAACTACCAAAACGAAATTCCATAGAATCAGATTTTGTCAAAGTAAAATGTTTTGCATTGGCCATATTTGGAGTGCCAACATAGCAGAACTTAAAAGATCAAAACAAAATTGTTCTGAACGAATGTTATCAAAATTGGTCGCACACTGTAGTAAATAGGTTGCAACTTTAAATTACATTTTTGCCTAGGTAGGCTTTTACGATGGTTCCAAATTCATTTTTCGCTAGGTGAATTTTGACTCCTTTATTTGAAATTTCTCATAGCATATTTTGTTTACGTTATATATTCGATAGCAATTTTCTTCCTCAGCAAGATCCCGTTTTCTGATTTTAAATTTTGACTTTATTTCTAATGGGGAAAAATGAAAAAAATATTCGAATAGCCTATGGAGGAAATCCTATCGATGATTCAACCGTTCAAAAGGATTTTCATGATTCGAAGAAGGCTGTTTCAATTTAACGACTCTCCTCCCTTGGAAAGGTCAGCTGATTTTAACGAACACAAACTAAACGCTTAGTACCGATCCTCATCAGATGAACATTGTCACAGGCGCGTTAGGCGTTACGCCCCACAACGATACTGACGTCCCACTAGCTTGTCGGAGGGAGGGTTCCAGATAAATTACATCAGCACCATCCGCGCTCTAAGGGAAACGCTGGAAACGCGTACAACGATTCGAAATATAGGGGGAGGGGCACTTCTCCTGAATAGAACTGTTCCTCAGAACAGGGAAAAACGGTTCCGTGGCCTATAGCTATGTTGCCTCGAGGTTGCCTCTTACTAGGGCCCCAAATAATAATATAAATTAAGACCCTGGCTAAATGGGAAGGTACCTTAACTAACACATATCCCCTGAAAATATTAACTATTAACTTATTCTAAGTTCAAAGTGGAAGTATAGTTGAGTAATACGATATATCTATTGTTAAAGAAATGGCTTATTTAGCATACACACAAATAAACAGCAGGATACAAAAGTTTACAGGTAACTTCTCCGTCTCTTGAATTCGGCCTAATTCAAGAGGTGCAGGGAAAACTAATCAATCGACTATACACTAAAATTAGAGTTTAAATATACTAGGTACAGTCAACGCAAATATGCGTCCATAAGCTGGGTAGGAGGTATATAATAATAGGATCCCCTCGAAATGGGAAGGTTTAGGTTCGCCTCTACAAAGGTTGGCAGCCGGGACATCAAATTAAATTGGACTCTCGCCGATATGCGTTGATATTTCGCTTATGCCCTTCACAGGCAAACAATAGGAAAGCAAAATAACAATTATAAAAGGTACCTTAGTCTTATTCGTCACTTCACCGGGCTTCGCGATTGCACTCAACCAGTATTGCCAATCGTGATTTATTTATGGATTCCTGCACCCGTACAGGGACCTAACATGTCCAATGAAGCTGCAATCGGGGTGGAAAAAGCAGGCCAATCCCCAGAGATACACTATTCAATCCCTCAGCCCTGGTATTCTGACAAACTACATTTGCGGAGTCCTTACATACACCCAAACACTTCAATCAAGGAAATCGTGCACGACCGATTCTTTCAAGTAAAACCTACGCGCGTATTAACTGCCACGCGCGGAGGGTCTCGCAACGTGTTATTACTAATTATACACCGACGAAATCCACCAGATGTGACAAATCGCCTCAACTATCAATTTAATTTCGATTACATATTTCCCAATCGTCACGGAGCGTATAAAAACGTGTCTCTCGTGTTTTATCCGACAGGAAACTCTTTTTTTTCTTTATCCTGCCAATTACCTCGATACGGCGGCAAATTTAAAAAAAAAATTGTTTATTAGGCGCGGAACGCCAAGAAAACCTGACGACATGAATCGTATGGCATCGCCGTGAAAGCTGAAAAATTTCAGGGCTTGCGTACCATATCAACTGAGCGCCAATAGCTCAACTCAACATATTCAATTGAAGCTCATTATCAAAAAAGATAATAAATAGTATCTAAAAAAACGTAAAGCAAAAACAAAAAACGCCACAATCGAAGCCCTAATAGCTATCAGTCTGCTGAGTAATGAACGCGTCTTCTGCTTTAATTTGTTCCCCAAAATCTTCATGGCGCATACTGGCTCTGTGATAACCCTCTAGGAGCTACGAGGATTGCTAAGACAGTAGTCCCCTCCATTACCACAACTTTTTAATGAACTATTACATTATAGCTTGAAGTCTCCTGTGCACGATTGTGTTTCATATAGTCATCATTATTTTCAGTACATCTACGCCATAGTTGAACTAAAATATGAAATTTTTGAATTTGGTTTTCGGCCCACGATTTTGCAGCTGATTTAACTTCATCCAAATCGTCTAATTGGACACCGCGTAGGGTGTTCTTCATATGCCCAAACAGAAGGGACTAAATCAAAGTTGTATACTATAAATTTTCAATATCGTGACAGAACTGTTTTAATGCATACACGACGCCCCCTTGCCGAAGTCCTCCTTTAGCTACGTGAGGCTTCACTGTGGATCATGTGAATAATGCTCTACATTTGTGTTGATATAGCAGTCTCGAATTTTTTGGGACGCAAGGAACCACTATAACGCGGCCCCTTAGATTCAACCTTACTCACCCAGTGACCGCATGTTAAAGAAGTCCTATTCCTCACATTCTTTACCTGTTTTATCAGGATTAATTATATTTTAGAATTTAGTCAATTTTGAGGTAAAAGAATAGCTTTTATTTTTTTTTAATTGTGTAGTAAGGAATCAGTTTAATTGTTAACTTAGCCCGCAATTTCTTTTGTTTGCCTTAAAAGTATACAGTGGGTTAATAAACAAAGGCGAGACAGGTGTATAGATCAAACACGAATATAAACAATTAATTACACAAGCATGCACGTAAAACTATTTAAGAACGAAAATTAATCGTTAATTTCCAAATATTTCCAATTATTTGCAGTTGGCCTACATAATTATACTAGTACGTGTAACTGATTCAAATTTGTTCAAGGTTATAAAGTTTGTTAAATGATTTACAGAACTATGTGAGATAAAAACTTGAATAACCAAAACAATTTAAAAATTTTAGACCGATATTCATACTGTTCTCGATATACTTCTTTGATTGATTAATATGTTTTAATCGGGGTATGCGTGGAACTATAAGTCAGCAGAGCATCAAAATGTTTTATTTTTATTTAAGGAATAATCAGTGCAAATTTACCTGCCCATTCAAAACGAGTCACGATAACCTCACAAATTGTTTGTTTATTATAATGGTATCATTTGTACACGTTAAGCTTCTGTTATTATTGTGACTTAAATCATAAATTATATTAGACTGTGTAAATGATAAACAATTTATTTGAGGCAATAACTGTGTTTTTAAAAACATACATATTAATTACAAAGTGCATAAAATTAACTTCTATGTTGTTAAAGTCGTGTTTTTATTTTATTACGACGTGAAAACCGTTTACCTCTTAAACAGTTGTTAAATTAATTAGCCATCACAAGTTAAATATATAATAAATTTTAAATATTATCGGATTTTCGCTGGTTATGGTAATTAATTGTTTAAAACTTTACTTATGCGAGGACTACTCGTCTACAATTTTTATATTGGAGTATTGAAATTAATTGTAATTGTTTTCTCTTTTCGACGTTGATTATCGAATTGAAGGATGTCTCGCCTAGAAGTGTTCCTCTGTAGAAGTAAAATTGAAAGTAAGTTTGTTTTACTTGTTCGTCACGGTTTATACTTGGTTCAACCAGGAAAGCGCTTCGAACAAGACTTCAAACCAAAAACTCATCAGAAGACGTTAAATTTACAGATGCTGGTTTTTTATAGTACTCTTGCCTTACCATCACAACTTTTTCCCTCGATTTGTTTAACCAATCACTGCGCCACTATATGTGAAATATGTTAGTTTGCACATTTACATCCTTTTAACTTTAGATTTCTTGGTGCTTATACGAACATGACATTTTAAATATTCTTAAGATTGTCCTTCTCTGGTCTCCTTGTATTTAGGGAACGGTTTCCTATGTCGGCATTACTAATACTAACAATTTCTAAGAAAATATATCTACTTCAGCTTATTTTACTTAATTAGTATATTTCTTATGTTAATTATATTAATTAAACTTGTAAATAACACTCAAAAAAATTAAGTTTAAAGTATGTGACAAAAATGGGCCCCTATGCGTATGATGGAATGTGTATCTTGTTAATTTAACAAATATTTGTAGATATTTTTTTAAAATAATGCAAAAAACTGCATGTTTTTCTGCTCTTCATTAATTATGCCAGACATTAGAATTATATAATTACGTAATTACAAATTTTTAAAATTTACTTAAACTTATAGCCCTATAAACCCATAATTTTTGATTAATGTTACAAAAACGTGTCAGTCATAATTTACGAAGGAACTAAAATTCACGGTTTTTATTTTTTACATCATCAAAAACTACTCGATTAATTTTTACCAAATTAAAAATAAATCTGTTTCGGGATTTTGAAAATTTTTTAAGATTGTTTTTGTTTTCCTTGGTGTTCGAATATTGACCTTAAATTATCTTTACGTCAATACGTTCACATTGATAAATCAAATGTCTGTCGGTTCTGATTCAAGAATTCTAAAGTTTATGTGCAATAAGCATTTTCGATAGACGGTTAGATAAGTTGTCAGTCGACCACTTACTGTGAGAAATATTCTTTTCTTGAAATTGATGTCGGATTGGTTAATCTGTTGGATTCCGGAACTTTTGTTTCAACTTCCAACGCATCGCTCTTCGCTTTGTTTGGCTCTGTTGTTGTTGAAAATAGGTTCCTTTTACTTTATTATTTTTAATTAAGGTGAGTGCGATGGTTCACTTGTTACTATTGTAAGTATATTCTGTTGTAGCATCTATCAATTTGGTCTGATAAAAGTACTTACTTTTCTCAACTACTAATATCTGTGCTTGAGATGTATTCATAGTTCTAAACACCTTGTTAGCTGGTATTCTAGGTGAGTTCGTACTAGTTTTAGGAGCACTTAAAGCAATCAAAACACTTGCAAATTATAGATCAAAGTCCAAAAACTACTGGAGAGAATTGAAACTAACGACTAGCAATTAGAAATCAAGGAAAATCCTTTTAGTTGTTGCAAGCCTTCATAATATCTTTTCGGTTGTTACGGTAACCTGCCGATTTGTCTTTGGAATAAAATTACATTTCGTTATTTTAAACTAAACGTGCTATTTCCTCAGTTTATTTTCATGGCGAATTCATGATCGCCACCTTGGTTTGTATAAATAACAAATTTTAATGTCTAAATTTCAAATTAGATTAGATTAGAATATTTTGTTAAGCTAAAGTCCACAAAATATTTTATCTTTATAAAGTCTTATTTCTTATATCCACACCATTTATAAAATTTATATAAGGGTTGAACGATAATTTCGCGCGGTTTTTTAAATTTAAAATTTTATTATTTTAAACAAAAATGAACATTACAATTAATCAACAATATATTTCCCATTGTATATAACTTCCTTTCGTAGTTCTACAAATGTTTCGATGCTCCAGGGGTAGAAATCTTCCGACCTGAACTAGAAGAAACCGTCCAACCAAATCTTTAGTTCGTAGTCATTGTTGAAACGCCGCAAAAATTGTTGGAAAGTAACTGCAATAAATGAAAATCGGATGGCACAAGGTATGAATCATTGTTTTCGTCACATGCTACGTGAGGCATGTAAAAAAGCGCCATATGGGCGATTCGTCTTTTTGTTGAATCATTCTGTTAAGATAATTAATTTGTTCACTGCATACTTCCGTGTTCACTGTTCTGTTGTTAGGACCAAGCTTATAGTGAATTATACCTTCGTAATCCCTCCAGAGATACAGCATTGTCTTCCGAGGATGAAGTTCCGTTCTTGGGCGTGGAGTCGCTTGCCTAGCTGGATTGATCTATCTTTTTTCTTCATATTCACGTAAAGATATCATTTTCATCATTGGTAACGATTCGGTAGAGAAATCTCTGTTTATGCCCATGAGTTGAGCGATGACATGCGAGAAAATCAGCAACGATCGTAGAACGCTAATTTTTTTTGTTTTCACTCAAAAGATGTGGAACCCATGCGCCAAGTATTTGGACCTTGCCCATCGATTGGAGATGCAGGCAAATGATGTTTTAAGCACAGCTAATCGAATTTGTCAAGTCTCTTGATGTTTGACGTGGATTTTCATGAACAAGCTGGTATTACCGCTCTTCACCAAACGTAAAAGGTCTACCGATTTGCGCCCCATCCTTAAGGTCGAAATTTTCACTTTTGAGCCGTTCTTTCAGCCATAGCATCATTGCCATATACAGCAAAAATATCGCGAGCCGCGTCGACGGCCTTGGAATCTTGATTAATCGCGAAAAGGAGAACGTGACATTCCGTTTTAAAATGATAAAATGCAAAGAAGTAAAACAAATGGAAAACCAAACACATTATGTTGTAGAGCAAAAATTTTAAATTTAAAGAAAATCGCATGAAATTATCGTTTAATCTCAATATTGTGTGGCTTGAATACTTATTTTGTGACAACTGAGTATACACTCAAATTCAAATTCATCCAAGACCTCTTGACAACCCGTTTGTCATTTGCTTGGTAACTCACTTAGCACAATTTCGCTTTCTTCTTTTGAAACTTTTTCACCCAATGTCGCAAATTGCTAATATTCCCATAAACAATTTTCAGCCGAATATGCATTTCGTTAAGTGCACATTGTTTGTTAGTCGCGACTGTATAATTGATTTATAACAATTATTTGGCTAGTCGAGCGGCTATTTATTTATTTATTTGGGGTCAACGCCTAACTAACTTCGTTGGGATAGCTCTAACATGCGGCGTAATGACACTTACAACGAGTACCGTTATCTACCTATTACTTGATGAGGATTTATTGTTAAAATCAAGGTTTGTTATTTTTCTGGAAAAAATACAAAATATCTGTTTAAAGTTTGTCATTTTCCTACATAATCAAATAAAACAAAAGAAGTAACGAGATTAATTAAAATAAATGATATTAAAAGTGTTTAATTTACGGCTTAGATGTTATCAGCTTACAAGAATGAAATTTTATATAAAAAAAAATAAAATATTTATTACGAAAAGATTACTCTAATACTAAAAGAATTACATAACATTGTCTGAATAAATGTGCTAAGCTGCAGTTTACCTGAGTTTTAAATAAAGAAATTTCTGAATGAATACTCGAGCTGTACACCTTTATTTAGATTTAAATAAACCAAATTTCTTAAATTCTTAATTGAATGTCTTTTAAAAATTTCGCGTTTTGCGTCACTCCCGAATTTGAGTTAATTTATTTGATTTGCAAACTAACCTTTCTGTTATAATAGCAGATCTCTGGTGTTTAATTTCCACGTTGTGCTTATTTCACAAGCTGATTGTTATGAAAATTAATTTCTTAAATTTAGACCGGACTTTTGCCCCTTACGTTCGCAGATGTAACAAATTAATTAGTTAATCAGGAAAGACGAATATTTTTGGTTGTTGGATTTTTAAATAACTTCTACGCAGTTGGTTTATCCGATACAGTGGTTTGCATTTTGTATTTAAAACAATGAGTTTAAATTTTGTTGCAGTTAGTTGCAATATGCGCCACTCACGTTAACTTACATAAATCGTACCGATTTACGGAAACCTTGTATTAACACTTAGCTTAAGGATGTCGTTGGTAGACTTGTTAAAACAGCCCATGCAAATTTTAAATATATTTTCTATTAAGATGATCACGTATTAGCTTAAACCTTACATTTGTTTAGCAAATCTATCGTTTTCTATCGTTTTAACAACCTAACCTAAAGTGCTATTACTATAACTTAATTTACTTTATTTGTGTCTAAGAATTTTTATATGTACAATTTTATTTATTTTTAGACATTTTGGTGCGAATCAATATTTTTATTTTAATAGTGGTATCGGCGGCATGCTACTTTCGCCAGAAATTCCATGACTGCTGTTTGTTTTAGCTTCAATTCCTAATTCTAATCACTCAATCTGAAAAAGAACAGCAGGGTGAGGATACCTCATAGCATCTTTATGGGCATTCACTCACTCTAATAAATCAAACGGAGATATTATTTTTGTAGACATTGTAGACATAACAGGCTTGCCGACTTTTGCTTCCAAATCAGCTCGTTTCGGAATTGGGAAAAGATTGTGAATAGTAAAGAAAAATACTTTACTGTTTGTCAATTCCTTTTGTTCAAAATATTGTATTTCAAAATTTAACAAAAGTCCTACAACTTAAAAAATTAAGTAGTGTGGTATTTCTAGTTCTAGCTACATTCTCAAACCATACATTGGATCTTTTGGTTTTCCAAACAACATGGATCCAAAGTTTTCAAATGAACCCAATCTATAGTCTTAACAGTTGAAAAACAACCACTAGGTGATTCTAAAAAGTCCATTGCGCACATCACTTTAGATTTTTGAACAGAGATATTCCAAAATATTGCTTCTTAGAGCCTAATAACCCTACCTGGAAGCCAATTGAAATTCCTCAAGTATAACCAACCCACCAGACAACGTTCTAAATGCGCATTGCATTACTTACGCTGAAGGTTCAAAATATCGAATCAAACTTACTACAATGTTTTGCACTCGCAATTTTGGTTATCGAAAAGCAACAAGGATTGCCCCAAAAACTTGATGGGAAAATAAGATTAAATTATTTGATTTTTATTTAGATATCGCAAGCTAATGTGAACTCGTTAATCTTTGAATTGTCGCTCAATTTTAGTCCAGTTATGTCATAAAAGCTGTGATAAATTACTTTTAGTTACAGAATATGTTTACGTAAATACAAGTGGCAATAAGACCAAAAATACTGTAACAAAAATTAGAAACAGTAAATGGAAAATTCTAGAATCATCTAGAATGTTTTCTTTATAATAAATTATATGATGTAATCCGCAAATGACTCATTGCAGTAATTTATGTCTGTCAATTCAATTAGGTCAGCAATGAGTCATAGCATTACATCATTATTTTAGGTAA
>JAHWXV010284591.1:0-14594 GCA_024586415.1 Phrixothrix hirtus | reverse complement strand
TCGGTGCGCCCACCCAACAATAACCTCCAGGGACAAGCGTAAGATGTTCCGAAGCCCCTGTCTGGAGTCAGATGTTACTACGAGAGCCAGATCGTCAGCGAGAGGAAAGAAAATCGTAAGATACTCTGGCAGCAGTCAGACAAGTCACGCAAAAATTTAATGAAAAATGTAAAAAGCACTATTCTATTGGAGAATATGTCACTCTTGACGAAATGTTGTATGCATTTCGTGGGAGATGCAGATTTAAAGTATATATTCCCAATAAGCCAAATAAATATGGCTCAAAAGTTTTCAACTTGGTCGGCGCAAGAACATTTTATACTACCCATTTAGAGATCTACGCAGGGACTCAACCAGAAGGTCCTTTTAAAATGGACAACTCGTCAGTTGGAATCACACAAAGAACGTGTATGCACCTGTCCGGTTCTAGACGGAATGTAACGATGGATCGCTGGTTTGGAAGTTACAAAATTGTGCAGTTATTATTGCAAGAACACCAACTCACTTCAGTGGCAACAATTAAGAGTAATAAGAGAGAATTGCCATTAGAAATAACCTAAATAAAAAACAGGCAAGTTAATTCATCAGTGTTTTGCTTTAGTAAAGAAATGATGGCTGTTTCATATTCCAGAGAACTCTAAGAATGTCTTATTAGTGTCATCAATGCACAATGATAAATCTATCGATCAAAATACTGGAGAAAAGGCTAATCCAGAGTCGTGACAATCTATAATATCACCAAAAAGGGTGTAGATACAGTCTATAGAATGATTACGGCATACAACGTTGCCAGAAACACCCGACGTTGGCCCATGGTCATATTTTATGGGTTGATGAATGTCGCTGCTATTAACGCATTCATCATCTATAAAGCAAACAACCTTAACGGTGATTTTAGTAAAAGTCGAAGGCTTTATTTAAAAAAATTTGGAAATTGCATTATTACAAGCAAATATGAGATAAAGAGCCGCAAATCAACGCCTTCCTAGAAAAGTTCGTGAATTTGCTGCTCGTTTGTCTGAAATTACTGCCTCTGAAGGACAACAGGATCCTCCACCAAATAAAAGGGGCTACTGCAAAATGAGAAAAACTCGATATTTCTGTAAGTCCTGCAAGTGTTGGTTGTGCGTGGTATATTTCCGTGACCGCAAATAACACAATTAGCGCTTAGCTTAGCTGAGAATTTAACTTGAATATGAAAAATCCTAGAAAAAGTTTACTTTGTTACAATTATAAAACGTGCCATAATTTCTATATTTCGATTTTGATAAGTCCGAAATATTTTATTGCAATCAGTATTCATAAAAAGATTCAATTTCATTCGAGAAGGCGACTGTAACTACGTAATATACAAGCGAGGTAGTGGGGATTGACAAATGATTATCCATAATGGTTAGTTTCTGGCATTTATAGTAACAAATCTTGTTTGAATAAGGGATTATTTTTAATTTCCTCGAAGTCAAGAATGTTAAGAAAGTAAAATAATTGTAAAACGTTCACTCTAAATAAAATGCTGTCAAACTCATCGCACCTAATGATTTAAGAAAATTCGCATTTATCCACATATTGTCCATTTGTTCGAGCCGTTGAATTGAAATACCCCAAGAGATATTAGTTTATCTAATTAGGATTCTGATCGTATGGAACTAGGTCACGTAAAGTGCTTCCGTTATCTTACAATGAAAGAAGTGATCGATTTCGCTATATAATAACGTTTAAAATCCAAGTTCGATAATTGGATTGTACCATGCCATTTAATTTTTTTAAGATTCTTAGTTTAATCAATTTAATGTTCGGTCCACGCAAGTAATAGCTATTTCTGCGGACCTAAGGTATCTTCAATTAGACATATCTAAGGCATTTCGAGAATAAACTTTATTTCTTGTACAAATACAATTTATTATTTCTAACTAATCCACGCGTATAGTGCTTTCGTAAAGTAACGCATAAATTCGATAAAAACTGCAAACAATTTTTCTGGGAAAATTTCTTCGATATGTCAAAAGGTTCGTATTAGTTCTTCTTTGATAGTTTTCTAATTTGTAGGCCAATTATCAAAATAAACTGCCGTCATCGAACTTTTTTAACAGCAATTTTATTGTTTATTACGAAATTTCAAAGAATACATTTTCTACATACAGAATGTAATTTTTAATGTAGGTTTTATAATGGAATTTTTAAGAAAATCAACCATGACATTTAAAAAGATTAAATTAAAATTACAAAAATGACAACATAATTCGATAAAAAAAGGTTTTATTGTAAGCTTTTCATCGGCAGTGCATTCGGTATTTCTAAAGAAGACATTTCCGTTCTATTTCTTTGACGTGTTTGTTAAATACTTTATTCTCATTGTTCAAAAAATTGTCAAATTGACTAAACGAGAAATAATAAAAATTCTTTGCACGATTGGTTTTGGAAACAATGCGCGCCTGATAGGAAGTACTTGCTTTGCTCAATGCAATTAACCCTAATCGTTAACCGATTAGTCAAAACATGGTAAGCCAGCATTGTCTTATCTTCATTTCATTACTTTTATTCAGTATCCCGTTTTCTATAATTTCAGTATCTTTGTAATGTTTACTCACTTCTAAAACAACTTATTACTCTCAAAATAATTTTGCATTTTCTCACATTTCACCCTCTGATGCTCTTCTCATTCTCACTGCCTTCTTCACTTGTTTTCTTTTCTCTTTGTACATTTCGCACAATCATTTTTTTCATATTTTCATTATTTATCGTTATCATTTTCTTATACGTCGCTCTCCCATCATGTGCTTTATTGTTTTGTTCCATTGTGTACTATATCATATAATCTCAGTACGTAGTCGTAATTCTTTATCTAACTCTTTGTAACGGTTGTTACATAATTAATAAGATTAATTGCAGGAATTAATTGTAACACCCTGTGTATACATTTGTTATTCTTAATCTAATTCCAATCTATTTTTGATTAATTTAATAAACCAACAATTTATGGTGTGTGGTGTACATTCCTTTGTTCATTTCAACAATTTAATAATCATGGAGAATGAAATCATTAATTTATTAGTTTTGATTTTCAAATAAGTAAATTTATATAAATATTATCGTATCTAGAAGCACCAGACAAGCATGCGAGGATGGAGGGGAATGTAACATTGAATTGAACGGGCAATTTCGACTGAACCTTCAACGAAAAAGTTACTGACTCCCTTTTAAAATATAAAATATGATTTCTATCAAATACTAACTTCTACATTTGTATATTAAATTGAAATACTAACAACTCATTGTTATTTAAATAATGAAAATATTGTAAGAAGGGGAGTCCGTAACAATTCGGCTGAACGCTGACATCTGTGTTGTTATTTTGGATGTTTTTGGGCAAAATTTAAATTATTCTTGTTTCAGATGTCAGCATGAGGTCCCTAATTGTGGGAGCGTGCTGAAAAAGGTAGGCATTGGAGCTCGTAGAACCAGATGATGGTATTATTTATTAAATATTTACTAACGAATTTGTGTCACGTTTAGGTAAGTTGAAATTTTTATTTAACATCTGTTTTAACGTTGTCGTTATCGACGAGGTCATCATGGCCTGAAATTGTCCTTGCTCGAACAACTATTCTGCATCTACTTGTTTAAATTATATTTTATGATTTATATTGAAAAGACATCGTCTTAAATATTTGGTGGCTGAATTAGCAAGACACAATTTAAATTACTTCGTTTATGAAACTTACTTACGATCTTTTGAACACTAAACTTGGTCACAAATTATTCTTTATGTTCCGTAACTACCAACTCTATTAGTTTCATGTCTGGACAGCAAACGTATTAGGGATATTTCTTTGGATTCTAAATTGTGGGAGGAAAATTTGTAAACTAGTTTACCATTTTTTTAATAAAATTTAACTTTCGGCCTAGAAATTTTAAAATCTCTTATTAATATAATTTACTGTTCGTATTTAATGTTATATTCTTATCTTGTTGTACAATTACTATTTATGTATAATCGTCATTTCATATTCAGTACGTCTTTGTAGGCTTCACCTGCAACACCGTTTAACTTGCCTTTTAACAGAGTGATTAGATCAGGGAAACCTCAATTAGAGCTTCGCTCGAATTGGTGTTTGTCTCATCTTAGTTGTTACCGAATACTGGTCTATTTATTTTACAGCCGACTTCGAAGCCTGCTGTACCTACAATTTGGTGGACCAGATTTAATTACTCTACCTATTGAGGACATCGCATCTGGAGCCTTGGCGGTTGCTGATGGGTAGCATTCAATCTAATCACATATTCTGTTCTTTTAAATTCTATTTAACGTCAAGTACTGTATTTTTAACATTCAGTCTAATCATACTTAACTTTCTATTTATTGTCAACTTCTGTATTTTGCCGCCTGCGATTATTAAATTGTTATTCGTTACTTGATGTTATTATTTTTGATACAACTACAATTAGCTTAACCTTAAATCCTTTAAAAGCAACTATTTATTGAGTTCTTGCAAGCATCTTACTCTGTTAATTACTTATAATAATTATTGAAGATCTAAAGCGCCCGCACATCGTAATTTGCTGCCAGACCTTATCTCTTCGCACTTGTCACCCCTGAGAAATTTGAGCTTCCGAAGAGCCGTGCAAGTGTCTTCTGTTTATCGAACGAAAGTGACCTTTTGCACATTGTAACTAATCAATATTAACAACGTTTTTGTGTAAAGATTATATCTTCTGCACACGGAATTCTTTCCATTTTCATTCTAGATTGCTTCATACTTTTCCACTCTCATAGAGTTCACCAACTCTCATATTACCATGTCAATTATACTATTTGATCTATCATTCTGCCATATATACACGTAGATCTCTCTTGAACCAAGTGCTTGATACAAATAAATTCCTTTCTACTCCCAAACTTACAAGTTCTTTCACATTCTCATTTATTCGTTTAACACAATATTATCCTTACCCCCGTTCAGCATTATGTCTTCTCACATCTACCCAACACTTCAAAACCCCTAGCAAAATCACCCTTTAACTTGAATTATGCTTATTTAACAAATCAACCAATTCATTCCAAAACTGTTTATATTCCCCCGCCCATTTATTAAAGCACGTATTAAAACGTGCAAACTTACAACTATCCTTGTTCCAATTTTAATTTAACCTACATCATTTGCACATGCTGTTACACACATTCCTTTACTGACACAGTTAGAAGCAAGACCCGCATCTTATGCCTCATATTCCTACTTCCCCAGTCCCAACCGAAAATCAATACTCCTTGTAAAACACTTCGACTTCATTATCCTTCCAATTTGTTGCACTCACACGCATCATCTATTCGCCTATCATTGCTTTCATCCTTCCCGTATATTCTTCTCATATTCCACGTTCCAATTCTTCATTCGTCTTCGGCCGAACCTTGATGGGTCTGAACTATTTCATCTCCACTGCCCACTATGGCTTTTGTGATCCGCGGAAATGTACGTCAACACGAGGGTGACTGATAATTTGTGGACAATAATGGTTAGCCTTGATATACGTAAACAATTAAATGTCATAGATTTCTTGACAAGCATTATTCTTCTTATCAAAATTTAGCTATCTTAGGCCTGATAAACTTATAACGTCCTCAGTTCCTGGAACTGTTAGAGAAGCAAGTGACAGCTTGTTAGTTATTATATACACAGGGTGTTATGGGAATACAGTATTTTATTAAATTGGCATATATAGCTTCATAAAACAAGTAAATTTTGATAATTAACCTTAGGTTAAAATTCAAAGATAACGTCAATAAAATCAATTGAAAATGAATGCCGCAATGTTTGAGCACTGCTAGGACATTCATTCATAACTTTATTACAACCAATATAACGCCACAAAATAAACAAACCATAGTGTAGCATTTTAATTTATTGTTTGTAAACAACTACCAAGAAAGAAATCTGACACCGACAAACGTGTGAAACAGCTGTTTTTTAAGAAAAGGGCAATGCATTTAACGTAAATTTAAACCGCTTTACTATTTACAATTTAGACGTCTGTTAAGGAAGGTATTCTCCATTTTTTGTGTAAAAATTGTAAATTGTTTCAAATCGGTACTCTAGTTTATTGTTTGTATTTATTTAATTCGTGGTGTAGTAATTAATACCTAGTTTTTAATTTCTAAATATTTGGGTGTAGATAGTTAAATTTTGTACTTGAAAGTGTTGATTGTAATAATGGCTCATGTCTATACGAACAAAAAACTTGTGGACATGGTGCTCGTTTATGGAGAAGTCGGTTATAACGCTGCAACAGCGGTACGATTATACTCAGCGATATTCCCGACGGGTAGTGCCAGCACCTAGAACAATTGTTCAAGTAGTTCAACGGGGACGTGATGCCGGGTCACTACTACCACGGCGCGGCTGTGATGCAGGTGGACAACGTCCAAGAAGTGTCATAGATGTAGAAGATGAAATTATGCGATCAATTGAAGCGTTTACCTCTATGAGTACACGCGAGATTGCCCAACGCCTGCCAGTGCATCATCGTATTATGTGGCATACGTTATGGGAAAACCAATTATATCCCTATCACGTACAAAGAGTGCAAGCATTATCTCCAACGGATTATCGTTTGCGCCAGGAGTTTTGTAATTTGTTATTACAAGGTTCCCGAAAGCAGGGCGATTTCCCTTGCAGAATTTTATGTACGGATGAAGCTACTTTTACTCGTAACGGTGTACTCAACTTTAAAAATACTCATGTATGGACAGTCGAAAATCCACATGATGTGCGGCGTTCGTCTTTTCAGCAGCGATTTTCTATCAATGTGTTGGCAGGAATTGTCAATATGTTAATTGGACCATATGAGTTATCAACACGCACGAATGGGGCCGCATATTTACAATTTTTAGAAGATGTGCTTCCTGAACTATTAGAGGAGGTACCTTTAAATATTCGTCAGCACCTATGGTTGCTACATGATGGAGCTCCTTCTTATATCACCAGAGATGTACGTGCTCACCTAAATAGAGCATTTTCTGGACATTACATTGGTCGCAGCGGCGCTATCCGTTGGCCTCCTCGCAGTGCAGATTTAAATCCGCTTGATTTCTTTTTGTGGGGCCATATCAAACAACGTGTATATGCAACTGAGATAAATAGTTGAAGAGTTACGCCAGCGACTCGCTGCGGTTGCAGATGAACTTCGCCGCGAGTTTCTCCGTGTAATAGATAAATGATTACGATGTGCTCAAATATGCCGGGATAATAATGGTCAGCATTTTGAGCAGTCACTTTAACTGACCGAAAAAAAAGTTCGATTTAATTAAAAATTAAAGTGTCTTAATTTTGATTTGTGATTTATTGATACATCGATACCTTTCTTCGAGATAACAATGAAACAATTTAGTTGCCTTTAATTCAATATTTATAAATTGATAGTCTTTTCTAGCACATGGTTAAAGGCAACGTTAGTTTATAGAATCATTAAGGCTGGGATTCCATAGAAAAATAAAAATTTGTATAAAAGAACATAAGCACTACCACGTGATGATCAATAATTACAGTGCAAGTTTTTATAGATGGTTTAAATAAGTAATTTTACTTTTAAATGTGTTTAAATTAGGTTCATTTTTATTATTTGTAGATTTTAGTATTCAGAATTTACTTGCAATCGGCAAAATGCATTGCTTTAGATTAATTTCATACAATTAGTATTATCCTTGAATGTATCAGGATTGTCGAAAAACTTATAATATTTCATTTGTATTTATCTTCATTTTATGTATCAATCATTTTATTTTGTCAAAAATGTTACGATAATCGCTGATAATTAATTATTTTTTAAACATTTATAAAACAAAATCCCTATTAAACATAGTTTTACGACAAACCTGCACTGTAGTACTTTAAACACCAATGCTTTGTTTTGTGTAAAACAATCAATTTTCTGAGAATTCAAGTAAATTAGATGGGCTGTAAAACTATGTATAAAAACATGTTAGAATCCTAGCCTTAAGAAATACTAAATTTGAAAGCCTTTGTTACAAACTCGACAACACTCATAAATAAGTTTTATTTACAATCTGTTCGCAGGTTCAATGACATAATGGATACATTTACTGCAAAAAGCTAACGGTATTTTTTTGTAAAATTAAACAATGCAACAATTCTCTAGATACTGGTTAAATTACTAAAAGTTAGAATTAACGTAAACGTACAATAAATGTTACACGAAAAATATCTAGGTCATAGATGTGTCATTTACGTACTGATTATTATGTAATACTTTAAAATTGAATAAATGCACTTTAAACGTAAATCAAATTCATTCTAAATGTAACAAATAAAAAAGTCAAGATAATTACGAGTATATATGCGTCATCAATATCTCTCAATAAACCATTTCAAATCTAAAGAATGCTTGATGTATTATGTAGTAACGGCGTTTGCGGCCCGCAATGCCTGCAGTCCCTAATATTGCGGCACGCATTTTCAATTGATTTTATTGACGATATCTTTGAGTTTTGACCTAAGGTTAATTATCAAAATTTACTTGTTTTATGAAGCTCTATATGAAAATTTAATAAATGATTATATTCCCATAACACCCTGTATATGTAGTATAGGATTTAAGTATATAGGCTAATCATTTAAATATTTTTGTAAGTAATCAAATAAATGATGTTAATATTTCAAATTGAACTTTTTTATTTTTTCGGCTTATTGGCCTTTTCTTCTTTCAAATTCAGATAATTATAACGTATAAATATATACGTTAATTGGAAAAGAGGTCAGAAACAATCAAATGCTTCGACAAGAACGGGCGGGAAGTGAAATTATAAACTCACTAGTCAAAACATTACGTGTTGAGTTACATCTTCCAGGTTACCAATATTGCGGCCCTGGAACTCTTCTTCAGGAATATCTAAGACTTCAACAACGTGAGATTAACGACTTGGACGCCGTTTGCAAGTAACACATTTCTTACAGGGACAGTAACGATATAAGTGATCATCATCGGGACGATAAGATATTGTAAAAAATAGCTTGGGGTAGAGTAAAGTTAAAGGACGCTTCGATACGTGAAAGCTTGCAGCTCTAGACGTAACTGATGTAATGAAAGTTAACGGAAGACGGGAATGGGGTTGAGTAGACGAGGCCGGTGGCGAAGATGAAAAAGTTTCAAGAAAAATTTAAAATCTAGAAGAACAAGAAAATCTGGAAGAAGAGTCAGGAAAGGGAAAAGAGGTCAAGGAAAAAGAATTATCAAGTTTAAGACGGCATTCTTAAGAATATAAGGATGGCTCTTAAACGTAATACTGCCTCTACTAATAAGTTGTAAAGAAATCGGTAGCTTGATAAAGATCACCTTATCTATAGCTCTTCAGGTAATACCCCTTACCTGCATCGACAAAGACGGGCGATATCTTACCTTTTCTGGTTCCTTTATTCGCCGGTCTCTCTGTCGCAGGTAGTCTTGTGGTAGGAGTCAGTGCAATTGCAAAAGCTGTAAACAATTCCAAGGTGGCTAATAAACAACTTGCTGAAAGCAGCCGCCATAATCAAGTTATGGAGGCGATTACTGTAGGTAAGGAACGGTCGGGACTCTATTTGAAAGCGTGCAAAACTAGAACCGCTCTGTTCTTAAAACCTTACATATCAAAAAACTAATAACGTTACCTTCAATGACATTAACCGGCGTTGATTTAAGAAAATATGCAACGGACGTGCCTAACTTTTGAGGTGTATTTATGCGTAATGGTTTACCGAACAAGGTATGTCGCAACGAAGCGGTGTTATAAATTTAGATGACCGAGATGGGAGAGGTACTCATTGGACGTGTTGTAGTAAAACGGGGCGTAAAGTACTCTATTATGGTAGCAATGGCGATTTAAGACCGACTATTTGGTTTCTACAGATGCAATTCAATTCGTAACATCTGTTCAGGAAAGGATACTTTACACTTTTTAAAAAATAAGAAATTAATGAAACTTAATATTTCATATGGAGCTTACGATATCGAAGAGGTTAATGAATATTTGCAAAAGGAGTTTAATAATCATAATGAAACTACGCTGGAGACTGCTAAGAATATTTTTCGACTGTCTGAAAATAATAACACGTTAAAATGTATAATAAAAAGGAAATACAGCTTCGATTTTAGATAGTCTGGAAGTATTGGTCATATGTTAGGGTTTAGTTCAAAAATAATTGCTGCGAACATTGAATAGACTAAACAGCACACCTTCGTACTCTACATACTTGGAAGTGAATACTGATCTTATAACTAATATTACTACAGTACTAGTTGATCAACGAAGCGACCATATCGATTTTGAAACTGAAAAGTTTTCCGTACGTTTGGAATTGAAGAAGTTAACTCAATGCAATAGGATTGAAAGTTAGTAATAATAATGTAAACAGCAGCAATTTGTTAAATTGCTTTTTACCTTTAATAGAGCCAATATCTACTGCTACTATATTCACTGCTCCTGTAAACCTAAAGTATTTAAAAAAAAGAGGCAAAGAAGTAAGAAGAAGAGGCTTATTGCTGCCGAAAAGTAATTTCTAACTGCAATTGACATAAAAGTTAAATAAATATTCTATAACATTATAAGATGACCACTCAATTCAATATTTTGAGCGGTTTCCTTATGTATTTACCATTCAGATCTAGAGCTTTTAGATTATCCGATAAAATATGAATTCACATTCAAAGCCAAGACCTAATAACTGATACCCATAACAGCTACATTTACATAGAGAGATTTATTAAAACGGTTGCTGATAATAAAAATAGACCTTTAGAACTAGTAAACAATTTCCTCTGCTTCTTATTTGAAAAGATTCGATATGAGATTGCAAACCAGAAAATTGACGTTTGTAGAGTGCCTGGAATATTGACTGCAATGAAAGGTTACGCTTTATATACAATGACTGAAAATAATAATTTAGTTTTAGCTGCGTTGATAATAAAGAACGCTAATGGCGAACCATTCAAAATCAGCATATAGTGGATCCACAAGAAAAACATTTAATTACTTGCATACTGTTAAAACATATCTTTGTGTTTGCTGAAATGTACAAGCGTTCCATCAACAAGATGAGACAAGAGTTAATTCTAATTCGAAGCCGATCTCATCGCGATTATTAAAATAATGTTAACGACTACGTTAATTAAAGTTATATAACGCTAAATGATGAATCAAAACTCACGTTGTACAACATTGTAATTCCGCTTCCATCATATCGATGCCATATCGTCAACGAGAACTTTACGAGTCACTTGTCTTAAGCAAACGAGTACGATATTTGCCCTATTAAAACTTCGACTGGTTTACAACAGCCACGGTGGGTTCTCATTGCTTGTCAAAAGAATCAGCGATAAGTTAACTCGGAAAATGCTTCCGAACTTAAGAACCTCAACCTTTCAAACTTAACACTCTATTTGAATTCTGAAAAGTATCCTTATAAACATAACAGGCTTAACTTCGAGTCTGGTGATTATTCGTATGTTAACTATTTGAATTTCCAAAGAGGAGAATATTAAACCTGCAGTTACAGCAAGTATAACGACTATCCAATCTTCATTATCGATTGTTCTAAGCAAAGTGATGCCCTGAAGAACTCTCCCGTCAACGTTAAGTTGGAGATAGAGTCGGCGAGGAACTTTCAAGAAGGTTAAATAGCCTACCGTCTAATTATTCACAATAGTATCCGTCAATACAACCCCCTAACCAACGAAATGAAGATATTAGAATATTATAATTGTAATAGTAGCGATACTTGTACTTGTACTAATAAGAATAAACTGTATTACTGAATTATTATATAGAGGTCGCATGAAATTGCTCCGCCCTCTAATTTTTGATTTAATAGGAATAACAGTTAAAAATTTTCTGGATGTGTAGTATCGCCAATAATTTACAACTTTTAGACGTAAAAATTAATGTGCAAGTTTTAGATTTTATGTGGTGGGGATGGGGTGTACAATTTTAAGTAGTAATAGGGGTTGAATTATATCAAAATCGGTAGACACTGCGAATTTCTAGACAACAGGAAAGTTTTGTAAAAATTGTATGATTCAAACTCAAGTTATTTCATGGTTAATATTGTGCCGCGTGAATTAAAATTCCTAACCGAGATGACATGATAACATAAAAACAAGTTTTGATTAGATAACGTGTGTTCTTATTTATTTATGACAATTACATTAAATCAATTTAGAATATTAATCGAGTATGTTTGCGTTAAAATAAGTTTAAACATGACTGATAATTTTCATCGTCCATTAAATCAAAAAATTGAAGCAATTTTCATTTAGGATGACGCAAATAGAAATTTATATGCAGCAGTTCGCATGTTTAATGAAAGATTTCCTGAAACGCAAGTCGACAGATCTTATTTTCGGCGACTGGTAGAAAACTTTGTTGCTATGGGAGCTGTAATACGGAAGAAAGGTGCAGGAAAGCATCCAATATCTGAAAATACTCAGATAGACATTGTTGCAGCAATGATTGAACAACAACAATCAACAAAATATGTAGCAGAGATATGTGGCGTATCTCGTACTACGTTTTAAATAAATATAACTTTCATCCCTATAAAATGAAATTACTACATAAAATAGCTGAGGACAACTCCGATCGGTGCGTGGAGTTTTGTGACATAATAACAACTAATTTGGAACAATATCCTCTCACTATCTCAAAAGTTTTTGGTTTACCGATGAATGTTCATTTTCCTTAACTGGTATGGTAAATACTTAAAATGTACGATACTGATCAAATGCGAATCACCCATGTATTTAGAGAGTGCCACTCACAATTTCCGAATAAATTAAATATTTGAGCAAGTATTTTAGAAAACCATGTTATCGGCAAATTCTTTCTTTGAAGGAAATCTTACAGGCAAAATGTATGTACATATCCTGGAGGCGCTAATTGAGCCCTTGATTGTCCAAACAGTCGAAGATAATTCAGACGAATTTGAAATGGACATTATCTACCGACAAGATGGAGCTCCTTCACATTTTTATGATCGTGCTCGAGCACTTTTAGATCAATATTTTCCAGGGCGCTGGATTGGTCGCCGCGATGCAATCTAATAGCCTGCCAAATCACCTAATTTGAGCCCGCTAGATTTCTTTCTTTGGGGATATTTGAAAAGCAAAGTTTATGCTACTACAGTACCAATTCTAAGGGAATTACGAGAAAGAATAACAACGGAATGTAGAAATATCCCCGTGCAAACGTTAATAATGTGCGTCAGGAAACAACAAATAGATTGTTTTACTGTCAGGAAGTACAAGGAGCTCATTTCGAACATCTGTTATTGTGATCGCTTCTGATATGTTTTACAATTTTACAGTTTCAATCATACAATTTTTACAAAACTTTACTGTTGTCTAGAGATTCGCAGTATCTACCGATTTTGATTAATTCAACTCCTACTGCTATTTAAAATTTTACACCCCACCCCCACTCCTTAAAAATCTAAAACTTGCTCATAATTTTTTTAACGTCTGAAAGTTGTTATTACTGTCGAAACTATAACCTAAAAATTTCAATTCATTATTCCTATTCAATCAAAAATTAAACGGGTGGAGTAATATTATGCGACCTCTGTGTATATTAATAGTATATATCACATCAATATTAATAAATAAATAAATCCATTTAATGGTTTCATTTAAGAAGTGTGGTAATTATGTTGATTATGGTAGTAGTAATTAGTTAGTACTGATGAGGCATGAAAATTGTAAAGCAAAAGCATACCTCTAACGATGTTGTTGATGTAACGAAAACTAAGTGTAAGAAATGCCGTGTTCTATTAAGTGATACGATTCGTGAATTAATAATAGCACCGAGCAAACTTTACTAATTCACGTCAATGGATTAAAATTTAAAAATGTATACATCTTCTCAGTCTCTATACTAGTCGAAACAAGTATTGAAACCCATTAAGGATGGAAACTGTTAGACGTTTAGCAAAAAAGCGAAATAATGCCACCTTGGGAGGTTGGTTCGAATTCAATCTTAGTATTCGATGACGTAGCTTGTGATAAACAGAAAATATTAAGGCCTATTTTAGCATGGACATGTCACAAGGATGTTGACTGTTTTTACTTGAGTCAAACATTTAATACGCGATAATGTTAGCATGTTAGCTTTATACAAACAGGACGATTTAAATCTAAAACATGCATACGAATATCATGTGGGTACAGATGTCATTTTCTACATTTAGACAACTTTTTTTCGAATGTTGGAAAGATAAATATAGTTTCCTTTCAATTCATAAAGATTTGGATATTAATACTGGACGATATAGGAAAGGCTTCGATATATATATAAATATAAATGTTGAATTTGGCTTCCGGGTATTTTCCCGCTTTAATATATTATGGTTCTGAAAAGAACCGTTTGTCTGTTGACGACGTTTCGGCAAAATCACATCTGCCATTTTCAAGTCTGTTGTAATTTTCTACTTCTAGATCACGTTATTCGTATTGAATTCGAATTCAACATACAATACCCGCGGAAACCTAAAACATAACACACATATATATATATATATATATATATATATATATATATATATATATATATATATATA
>JAHWXV010284588.1:0-17746 GCA_024586415.1 Phrixothrix hirtus | reverse complement strand
CCACGTATCTCTTAAAAAATGGAAGTGAAAAATTTAATTGTTTGATTATATTATTTTCTAGTTCTTCCATTACTAGATCTGCAATAGCAGAAGATATTGGTGAAGCCATTACCGTACCGTTGATCAGTCTATAAAACTTATCATTATATTTAAAATATATCGATTTAAATATACATCTAACTGCATTAATAAAACCTTCTAAACTTAATGTAGTAAAGGGTTGAATTTCAGTCCATTTTTTTTTAATTATATCAATTGCTAAATTAATTGGTATGCTTGTATATAATGGTATTATATCTAAGCTAATTAAAATGTGATTTTTCGATATTACCTTATTTTTGATAAAATTATGGAATTTCCAAGAGTCTTTTTCGTGATATTCCATATTTCCAATAAAATTTTTTACTATGTTTGCTAAAAATTTGGATATTTTATATAGTGGTGAATTAATGTTGCTTACAATTGGTCTTAATGGTATATTAGATTTATGTAATTTGGGAAGTCCATAAAATTTTGGTGCTACTGCGTCGTAAGTTTTTAAAGATTTAATTATTTCAGGAGTTAGTAATTCTTTTTTTTACCAAACAGTTAGCATTTGATTAATTTTATTTTGGATTATTATTGTTGGATATTTATTTTCAATTTTATATGTGGTATGATCACTAATGAAGTCTGGTACTTTATTATCGTATTGTTGTTTATTCATTATTACTGTTTTTTTTGCATTTGTCTGCATTTGTTATTATAATATCTGAGTTCTTTTTTAAAAATTGTTTTGTTAGTTTAAAATTATGTTGTTGTATACGATTATAAGTTTTTGTTTCTAAATTTATATGTGAATTATAATAATTATTTTTGGTTTAAATATATAATTAGTAATAATGTTTGTAGTTTGGTTTCTAATATTGTTTTTTTTGTTCTCTAAAGGAATTGTGGAAATTGCATTTTCGGTATTTTTTTTAGATTTGTAACTGGTATGGCAAATTTGGGTCCATATTTAACTGAATTAATCACTTATTTAGGAATATTAGTATTCGTAAGATTAATTATGCAATTATTTGATTGGGTTTCGTTATAGTTTATATTTTTTGTTAAATTATTTTCTAAGTTATTATGTAGTTGTTGTAACTTTTTATATTGTGTGGTTTTTAATTTAAATAAATTAAACAATTTAAATAAATTCTATTTTTCTAAAATTTAGTAACTGACCCACTACCTCAAACCAACGAAAACTCCAAACAAAATACATATAGAGGTCAAAATATAGAAATAATAAAGTGATGGACCTTCCCCGTGCTGAATATTGAAGGTCCAGCAATTGCTCGTGTTGTGAAAAATCGGATTTGGGGTTTAATATTAGACTCAAACTTAACATAAATCCCTCACCTGAAATAAATATAATCAATTGTTACAAAACCCTTAATATGATAAAAGTCTTAGGCGGTACAAAATGGGGTGCAAATGCAGAATCCCTCAAGAAAATTTATGAGGCTTTCCTACTATCTAAGATAGATTATGGTTGTGTAGCTTATTCTTCAGCTACAAAAACGTCCCTAAGTCTACTAGACTCTATTAATTACGTCTGACTAAGGTATTCCAATGGTGCCTTTCCTGGTACACCCACAAAAAGTTGGTGCTTCGAAAGTGGCTCATCACTACAAAGCGTACGACGGAAAAATATAATTCTAAACTCTATCTCCAAAATAAAAGTACAAAAAGACCATAAAAACTCTAAAACTTTGTTCAATAGCACCTATTACCCATGAACAATATTATATAGACTCCTTTGTGGAAAAGCAAAAGATATTCTGCAGGATATAGTGTCAGCCCTTGCTAAGTTTTGTAAACCTTCAAGTAATATTAATGCATTAATGATGCATGATTGTATACTTTACGTAATTAATAACCTAATTAAAGTAGTATTCCATTTAAATTCAGTAAGAAATCGTTTTCCTAAGAAATAGGAAAACTATTTAGATCCACCTCGTATTATATATAAAAGTATTTATTGAAAAAATACATAGTAACAATTCGTCATATGAAAAAAGTTAACCATTTTGTATTCCCATAGACGATGATCTCAGCTTTTAGGCCTGTCTAAACAAGATAGTACCACTCAAACATTCGCCAAGGAGACCTGTGTAGTTATGTATCCATGCGAAAACCATACAAGCATAATCTCAAATAAGTAAGGTATAAAATGTTCCAAGATTTTACACGCTAACGCGGAAGTTGAGAAATATGCAGTTTTAAGATTCTCAAGGGAAAAATATAATATATAATTTAGTTGGATATCCACTTCTAAGCGACACAATTCGCGGAGAGAAAATTTATTTTGAATAGTACCTTGTGTCTTTAATTTTTTTAGATTCTGAATCTGTCTTTGTAAAAGTTATTAATTCACTAGCCTATTGGTGTTGAAGTTGGGGTTTCCAGAATTAAGTTGGAATTCAAAATTTGGCAAGATTTAGACAGGTACCGTTTTACCCGAGAGGGGTCTTCATGTAATTAGGACACAAGGGCGGCTTTTCCTTAAGTTTAAACAACATGAGATTCATCAAAAATAGTAAGTGCTCTCCACGTATTTTTGTGTGTATAAACGAAGGGGATCTAACATCTTTTGATTTTTAAAGTAATTTATCAAGAACTACAAGACCGTTTTAGTTTGCAAATTTAGTTAACGTAATAAAAGAGGTATTGTTGCTCGCGCTTATTTTTGAACGGTTTGAAACGAATAGATTATGACCTTTTAATAATTACTGGTCAAATAGATACTTTTGATTATTAGGTTGTTTATATTCGTGCAAATTGTTGCAAACTAATTTTCTGTAAATTTTATAATTGTATTATAGTTTTTTAAATTGTTTAATGAAACATTTGGTAGTTGGGTACCCATTAAATGATTAATGTTTAACCTGTGTTTGTTTACACAACGGACGCCAATAGAAGCTATATGCGTTTCTTGAATTTGTCAGAGATTGCGCAGTTACCTGCAAACGTATTTTGGTTTTCCTTTTAATCACGCTATATGCGAATCCCGCTTGCACGGGTATACGTGTGTATTATTTGTACAATTTTACTTTAGGTATGGATATATATTATTTTTGCAAATTAACTGTTTATGTATAAATATGGGCACGTTAAAGGTTTATTATATAACTGACAACTTAAGTTCACCTGAAGTGGCAATCATACAGTACGCGCTCAATAAGTTTTGTGCTTGTTTTACCATTAACACTAACAAAAGTTGTAAAGCATTTGTTTCAAGTAATCATAAAACTTACCGAATAATTTAAAATTCAGTTAGCTCAATTTTTAATGATATACAGGGTGGTCAATTTTCAGCACCAGCCTTTGTGTAGGTCACCCTCAACAAACTATAACTTAAATTTATGCTTGTGGTTGCTAAATCGAATTTAAGACTCTTGCGAATGATCAGTATTGATTTTGATATACAGTGCGTGTCAAAAGAATCATCGTACTTTCACACTTTTCTAAATAAAGAGAGCTTCGAATCAATATTAAACATGAACAGGGGGCCTCACCCCAATTTTATAAGTAAGTTGGCACTCTAAGGACATACAGAAGAGATCATATATAAGTGAGCACTTTTAGAACTAGTACATTCCTTTTCAGTCTTAATCCAGTATCTGAAGTACCACTAGAATGTTTGTCTGCACTTTTAAAATAGGTCACTATCATCGTGATATACAGGGTGCTTCGCAAACATCGCCTGATTGCAGTTATGACTTGTGAACAGTGGCGCCCACCTTTAAGAATTTTGTCTTGATTCTCAGTGTTTAGCCTCGCAAGTACCGCTGAACCACGCCTCGCTCCACTTTATCTTTGCCGGCCGTGGTTAAACACTCGTGATTTTTACCACATTCGTTATTGCCAGTTTACACTGTGACAATGGATTACCAACTTTTAGAACTGGTACCAATTGAGCATCAATAAAATTCCCCATGGACTGTACCCAACTCAAAAATCCTGATTGAATTAGCAGAGTACGACAAAGTTGCTACTACCCAGCTTTTATTAGAGAAGAATTTAGATCTTTAATCGGTCCAGTATCACAGCCGCATACTATATATGCAGATGGTTCAATGACCAGGAGCAGCTGTAGTCGTAAACAATATTCCGTATTCCTAGGTAATGAATTAAATAACATCGGTTTATTACGCTGAAGCATTGTAAACTTGAACCTAAAATAAAAAATTTAACTATCGGAAGTGACTCTTTGTTTGTACTTATCCCCATATCATCACCTTTTCCTAGTGACCCAATAATTTTAAAGAGACTACGTTATCACACAGGGATAAAGCTTCCTTCATTCATAACCTCAAAATTAGTACGAAAAATTAATACTTGATATTTAACGTACGACTTTGTATAATACTTTACACCGTAATCATTGATAACATTCAAAATTAGTCATTAAAATTAGCAGATGACGCAAAAGTTAGCAAGCATAGGTTAGCATAGGTAAATGAATAAACTTTTATCCTGAATGCTGTTCTATTTTTTATTTAAATATTAATTTCAAATCTTAATCTAAAATATTAATTTTGAGATTGTGATTGAAGATTTACGTTCTCTATTTTCCCTAATTTTAAAGATTAATTTCGTTAATGTGTTGTTTTACTTTTTATTTAAATATTAATTTCAAATATTAATTTGAAATATTAATTTTGAAATTGTGAATGTAGTTTAAGGGTTAACGAAATCGCAGATCAAGTAACTAGACAGGCCAAATTAAAATACCGTATAGATGTAAAGGACGTTTTATACTATGACGTAAAGGCTGAATTGAAAGGGAGGGGCATAGCACATGTAGCAAGAAGAGTGGGGTAATAACGATAGCCACTTGAAACTGATAAATCACTCAGTCAATTATAAAAAACTAAGGGAAACATTATCTTGGCAGGAATCTATTAAGATACATCGCCTACGCCTAGGACATAAAAAAATTACCCATAGATACTTAATAACAGCATAAAACAGTCCCGTTTGCAGCACCTGTAATATCTAAATTACTGTAAGACACGTCCTGATCGATTGTTCTCAATTGCAACCTATAAGACACAAATATATAAAATTGGGGACGATATCGCCTGATTATTCGATAGCCTTACGAAAATACGACACCCAACCAATTTTTTGAAGGTATCTTGAGTATATAGCAGAATTTGAGTATTTGAGAATTGAGAATTTGAGTAAAACGGGCATAAAATATGCAACAATTAATGGCATTCTATTTTAAAATCTCAGATCATACATATGCACAACTGCATAGCTTTTCCTACAATTTTGAATATTCCATCGAGATAATAAAAAATACATGTGGCAACCAACACTTTCAGCGACAAGACAAATCAGTACCACATAAGAAACAAAAATCAAAACGCGGGCATGCATAGTTGCTAAATAATAATAATAACAATAATACAAACCGTCTAATAGGAAGATCTCTGCAACTTACAAACGGGCTAATTACCGTACCAGTCCAAGTCCTGAATTTAAAAAAAAGGAAAAATTATTATTCTTATTATTACTAGAGCTAAAGGTGGGAAAAGTATCGCTTCACTGCTATCTTTTCCTAGTTCAGAGACAAAGATGAGAATACAGACCTATAGGTCTGTTAGCCTCTCTATGCTTAAGACCGTCCGTGCATGGCGAAGAGCAATTTCCTATAAGAGGTAGCCCCGTTAAATAACCTATCAAAATATGGCAGATCTATGGAAGTAATACCAAATCAAATATCGGTAATCTTAAGATGAATTAGCCTGATGAGCAGATGAATGGCTCTGGGTTAGCTATCCGTTATGGTGCCGTATCTCCTGCGTAAAGGGGTTAATTAAATGCCCAACAAAATAACAATTTATTACGCCAGGAATGACCTACAGTCCCTTCCCTTTTTGGCTGCTGCCCCTTGGAATCTTGAGGGGGGAATGTTTTTTCTAAGGAATCTCCTGTAGCATGCGGCGATTCTTGGCACATTTGAGATCTACAGCTACAGCAGACGATAGAAATTGTTGAAGCGAACAGCGCAAGTGTAGCTTATACTACCGCTAGAAGATCAACAAGGGCTCAGGGTGCTCATATGATGATATAACTATAAAACTAGCCAAGAGAATGCGGTACTCCGCCGATTCTTGGTCATCAAGAGAAAAAAAGAAAGAGAAAGATTTAATTATGTTAATCCGTTCTTAATCCAAAAACCGCGGTATGGTATAGTTGGGGAGCTAAAAAGCAAAAATAAAATCAGGGATGTATTACTTGTAGAAAACAAGGTAAACCAGAAAAACATTATACGTAACGAAACTGATTGATTTGAAAGCTACGGTGGGGGCGCATAGAACACTCAATATACGTCTAGGAGATATTTGTTGTAAATATCTACTTAACTGTGCAGTAGAAGAAATATGTAATGACGTTAGAAGAATCAAGTTGTGGACAAGCGGTGTACCTATAGACACGCAAAATCATTTACCTTCTTTTAGCCTATCTAAGATATCAGCTAAGATAAAGATGGCACATTATATACTTCCCAGTTGCCTTTACTTTCCTCCTACAATTCGGTGGTTTGGTTGACAAAACTTCAAACACAGCCTAGACAATATTCTAGTACATAAATGTGTGACCCTTATACAGGTAGCCCTTGTGTAGAACCAATTATACGTGTTAATTTTGTAGGCGAACACTCAGAAGATCAAGAAATTATTCGATGGTTTAATGGAAAATCGCCATACAGGATCTGAAAATCACCCAAAGCCTTTCTTACACAGAAGCGAAGAAAATGATTAATCCTCTTCCTGTATCTAATATATCTTATATACAAGATGCTAGCTGCAGTATTTCAATGCAGGATACAGCTTCTCTGATAAATGATATTGTACTTGCTATTGTTTAGGCTCTCAAGACAGTTTTTGTTACGAATGAGACGTTTCAGGTTCTTTCAGTGCATCCCCTCACAGCATCTTTTCTTCAAAATATGCCCGGAACGCAATTTCTTCTGAAACTCCTTTGGAGACCAGAAAAAGGACAAGAAAATCAGATCCTTGGTTAACCATATGCTTTAAAAAGTTACCAAATTGTGGGGTGCGATACTATACTCTAACGTAGAGTAAACGGTGGTATAGCTTTTATAGTCAAAGAGTATACTATTTTTGAGCAGGTAAATATCAATACTAACCCGCAGATCAACACTATTCGACTATAGGCTCCAATAGACGTTATCGTACCTTATTCTAGTGAACGATGTTTGGTCTACATATTTTAAATCGTATTCAAACGATTATTCTAGAAGTGACCACCAATAATGCCCGCATTACTTACAAACCGCTATATTTGCAGAATCTTACATGACCTTAATGGTCATGATCATTTCCCTATAGCGATGAGTACTCACAATCCCCGTATCAAGCAGATATTTCCCCTAAGATGGTCAATGACATTGGGGCTAACTGAACAATATTCAAATTTTCCATTAATGTTCCAGAAATAATAAATGATGCTGGTACAACGTGGCTAATAACATACTAGTTTACTTTATCCATCAAGAGCAACTATTACCAGTATCCTATTCCGACCTCGAATACTTTCTCTTCCTTGGTAGAATGAAGGAATTATAAATTTAATTCATCACAAAAATAGGCATTTAACCGCTGCAAGAGGCACCCTACCTGCAATAGACTGGTTCTATTTAAGAAGTCTGGAGCAATAGCCTATCCAGAAAATCTTGAAAGTAAATACAGATAATGGCAGAAATATGTGTTACGCATTTCATGTAACACTACCACGCAAGAACGCTGATTGCGGGTGAAACACGTTCCTGGACAAGGCAATCTATCAGAAATAACACGTCTTAGACTGAACGCATATGATCCCCTAAATATGTCGGAAATCATGGCTGATCACGTTCAGAATACCAGCAGTTCAGATAACTCTCATCCAAAATTTCTCACTACAAAGGCGGATAAAGAAACCGCACTAAACTTCCACTCCAGTGATAATATGCATTACAATTTGTCGTTCACTCTCCAAGAATTTGATATAGCTACTGCTCAAACGAAATCTTCATCTCCTAGACCGGACATGGCTTTGAACGAAATGCTGAAACACCTAACACCCGAGTGGAATTTTGTTTTTACTTGCTATGTTAATACATTTTGAAGTGAAAGCTGCTATCCAAAGAATTGGAAAACAGCATTTGTTAATCCAATTCCTAAAGAAAATAAATATACATCGATACCAGACCAGTCAACAGTATATCTTACAATCGATCTATGCCGGCTAGCTAGTCAATTTATACCGCAGAATTTTATTCTATATGACAATATTGCGAACATTCACATACTACTAGTTTTGATATTGTAACTCATTGACCATGTCCATATCGAAACACCCAACATCTGAGTCAATCTTGCAAATGACACCAACTAGCACAACAAACCTCTATGGTGGTGGGAAAACGATTTCAATTCTTTTGATACTGGGTCATATAGGAATTCAGGGAAATGAACTAGCGGACAAAGCAGCACGCTATGCATCTGACAGTGACTCCAAAGATGTATCAATTTACAAACATGTAGACATAAATACGGTTCTCATATAGAAAGTGCCAAACATACAGTAGAATAAATGGAATCTAGTGCAGAATCACCTGACAGAAGTAAAATCAACAATTAGTCCAGCAATCCTTGCGCAAACTTAAGTAAACATAACCTACTATATATACATCGTATCAAAATGGGACAGACCTACCTTACACATAGCTACCGTTTCAGTCGCGCCATCTGCCAATTTGCGATTGCAGTGCGTCCTATAATCACCATGTACCCACTGTATAACAACCTAAGTCGCGTTGTGATATAATTTAAATATATAGTTAGGAAACAAAGGAATGTTTAAAAGATTCAAAAAATAGGTTGTAAAACTAGATTAATAAAACCATTCCGTAAATTATGTGATCATTTCAGAACACTTCAATAAACAGTTAGACAATAATTGCAAAGCTCAATGCTTGTTCAACCATAAATAATACATTCCAAACAGTTTTCCTTTCGGAGTAGAGAAAACGCGAAGAAAGGTCTTCAACTAACCACCGTGTTTGCACTATCCTCAAAGTATTCAACTGCCCACTAATTATGAACTATGTAAAACTATTAGAAACTTGACTTGTGTCAATGTTAATGTTAAGTGTATCATTTAAATGTTTAACCTTAATTATAAATAAAACCCTGAATAGCTGGACTATTTAACCAAAATACCAACGGTCGTATTAATTTAAATAAGATCCCAACACTAGTGAACCTCAACTACAATTATTATCTGAGAACCTTTCATCAAACGCAGTTATTACAGCTTGTATAACATTAATAACGACCTGAAATACCACTTAAATGACTGCAAATAGATCGGAAATATGACGAAATTTCTAAACAGCGCAAATTTATATAACAAAATCTAAAGAAGCATAATAATATAAAACCTGGAAAGAATAGATGAGTAATAGTTTGAGATAATATAAAATCAGAAAGAAAATGTAACACTTACCTGAAAAAAAATAATAATAGTGATAATAATAAGAATAACCATTGTCACAGTACCTTTTCAGTTTCGTCCTAAGTTAAATTATTTTGGGCTTTTGGGGATTCATTACTGGAAAATAGTGAATTAATAAATGTATATACCTTGTTTCCGGTTTATTATAAGTAAAACTTTGTAATTTTCCGTAGTGCTAATTTATATAAAACACACTACAAAACGTACTATAATTTATAATTTCAGTTTAGTTAAAACCAAAACATGTAGGTCTATCGACATGTGGTTTGCACCTGTAGATAGCGCGTTCCTCCAAGGTAAACATCGCTCAATTTATTGTTGGTTTTCAATAGACAAAGATCCTTTTCTTAATTTAATTATGTAATAATCTGTGATAATTCTACTTGTCTAAGAACTCGTCAAAGACGAGGTAAGATTTATTTTCATTTCTATTGATGAGTATAAATGTTTATTTTGGTTTTCCTATGATAAACATAGTTCTACCGGCGTGCTTCGTTTCGAGGCAAAAGTTCGCTCTTTACTCTGACATTAACTACGTTCCGGATTGCTGACGTCCTCGCCGAAGTTTCCGTATCTACGGCACATGCTTATGTGTTGGGCTATCTGCCGCCTTCTCGTTCTGGTCCAACCGACTCCGTCTGACAACTGGTGCCCTTGGCCTCCAGGCATTCGTTGTGCTGTGGTCGTGTGCTATTTGGCTAGCCAACGCTTGGTTTGACATTTCGGTGGGATCCTCTTTCTATAATACGACGACATGAAGGCGAAGCAAATGAACCCGCTTCTGCTTGATGGATATCGAAAATTAAGTGCTATCCAACCTTTTAATTAGATTATTTCGAATATTGTTACTTTTCTGCCAAGCTTTAAATTACTTATTTTTAACAACATTTGAATTATCAATCATGTAAAGATTTGAAAACTTCTTGATTGAAACGAACTATTTAGTTTTTATCAGCTTAAAATTGAGCATATTGTGCCGACATTCGTAGTTTTTGCTTTTAAATTTACTTGCTCTGTATTTATACGATTTTTACTTTTTAAAACATTTATATAAACTTCATTTAATTAGTTTTGCATTATTGTAATTATTAAGTGTTTACGAAACTTAATTTCAAACAATTTAACTGTATAGTTTTGAATGTAATTGATCAAGGCCGATCATTATAGTTATTTGCATATTAATTCTTTTTATTGCTTTATCTTAATTATCTATATTCTCTTACTGGGTTTTAGTTAAAAAGCTACGACATTTTACTATCCGAAAAGTAAGTACTAACCCGAGATATTTTTCGCCGTTTGAGGATCTCGCGGTCATAATGATATTTAGGTGTTCTTATCTAAAACGGCGTGGCACCCAACCTCTTCTTTTCTTATCTTGCTGATCTGTACGCTGTAAATCTCTTCCAAAAGTCCACTACCCCATTTATATCGACCTATCCCCTCATCTCCGGAGTTACATATGAGCATAGCCTGCGCACTCCTTATGTTTATGACAAATTGCGAGATTCTATTTGTATTTATCCTAACGCAGTGTGTGTGACACCATACATGAACAAATACCAATACTACAGTACGGGCTAATGACAGGGGACATTAATGTCCATATTGCCAAAAAAAATAATATTATTATTCTGGAACTGCAGCTTACTTCTTAATAATTGTTCTAAAAAGCTTCACATTCATTGGCACTTTAATTGGTGATTAAATTCATAAACCTTTAAATTAGTTCGGTAGTATCAATTTCATATGCATTCACTATGAATTGTTATATATTATGTCGCTAAAAAATTCTAAGTATAGAACAACTATGTTGCACTCAAAAAGTATTTAAGTGTTAACTTCAGAATACTATTAATGCTTATGCTTAGACCTATGGTCTAAGATTAAATTTTGAAAATTCAAGTTAACAGTTAAATACAATATAATTTGTTATTCTGTGTCATACAAAAAGAAGTATATGTACGCTGAAATACCTTTCATGTGTTACAGTTTGTAAAAATTTACATAAAATGAAATTATAACATAAACATACCTTTCAGCAAATAATCCGTCCTTAGAATGACACTGCGCTGATATGGTGTAAATTTATTATTGCTATATGTCTTAGGGTATATTTTGACCTTCTTCTTAAGTATATTCTGCAGTTAGATTTTCGACTTTGAAATATCTTGATGCACTTTCCTATTAAAACCAACTTCTTAATGGTATTAAGATCCGAGTTTTGGAGTTGACAAGTCTTGATTAGCAGGGTACTGTTCCCAGATTGTATGGCTAGATAACTTGTATATACAATGTATGTCTTAGACCACTTTGGCCAATTATTGTAGATCTCAACAAATACCTTTCCTTCCTGAATCCTTTGTAATGCTCCTTTCTCACAATTTCATCAATTTTTATTTCTGAATTTTTTGGTAATGGTGCAATGGTCAACTGAGTACAGTCATTACTTCTACCTTGGAGCATTAAGAAATTACGTCAGCTTTGCGTAAATAAAACAAATTACAGTTTCGTCTGTAAGGACGTATACTAACCAAAATGTTGTTTTCAAGTTGACATGTAAATTTAGCGAAGCATAATGACTGATTTATATGAAACGAAATGATTTATTTTACAAAATCCTCCAATTAAAATTAAAATTAGACAAGTTCGTTATATGACAAATCAAAATTAAATAACTAGATCCGCTCTTACATGATAAATACAATATTTGAATTATACTTGCTGTCTTAAACTAGTGGATATCATACAAAGTAATACAACCTACATTTATCAGGTAAGGATCTTGATTAATTACTTCGTATTGCTATTATAACTAGATGGGTACTACGACAAACAGTATAAGCTTTGCATTAAAAATTAATTAAAAGTTCCATTTTGTTAGTATAAAAATTTAAATAAAAATTAAAAGAAGCAACTTTTCTGTCGGTGTCAGCGGTTCCCTTATTTAGTTAACATAGAAACATTTAAATGCAATTTCACTGTAAAGGTATTCACGTACGTACGTCTATATACATGTTCAGATAGCATGCAAGTGTATTACAGAAAACCTGTCTAAAATAATATTTCTATAATGTTTAACAAAATGTTGCCATTAAAAGCGTAACTTAACTAAAATTGAAAATAAGGTCATGTGCAGTTAATATCCGAATAATTTTTTATAACACAATATATAAATTTAAATTAAGCGAAGTGGAAAACTAAAACCTAAATACTAAGCATTACCTAATTTGGTAATAATTATTATGAATGTAAACATTAATTTATACAAAATGCAAGGATTCCAAAAACGGTTATAATTCGATTCCCTCGACAGTGTTTGGAATTTTCATATCTCAATACAGCAATGTGAATTAATTATTTTGAAGAAGATATTTTACGTTACCGATGACATCTGTTGTGTTACTGCATTATCTTGTACCCTTTGATACCATTTGTCTTCTGTTCCTTTTACTATTCTCAGAACACCATCCGATGTCATCCTTTATGGACGTCTTGGCAAGACAAGTCTTTTTAAGGATTCCAAGACCTGATGGTGTCTAACTTTTGTTAGTCACTGTAATTGTTGAATAACGTCCTCTTTCGTTAATTTATCAAACTGAATACTATTAACAATGGTTTATTATATTTATTAATTTTCTTTGGGTTATATTAGATTTAAACAGTTGTTTAGTTTCCTTTTCTTTAATTTAATTGTTTACGTTCAATTCTTCAAAAATTGTGTAAATTTTGTGATTTTAATGCGCAAGTCAAATTATGAAACCTAAAATACTTTGTTTCTCGCCGGTAGAACGAATAGATATTTAAAGCACATAAGTGAGAGCTATTTGGTTACTGTCGTTGTAGTTCGTCTAGGTAAATTTTACATTGCCAAATTGCGAATTTCTTTCTCTTCTCGGAATGATTTTATTATGAAAGGATAAATTCTACATCTTTCTTAGGTTTACTATACTAAAATATTTTTCTCTTTCTTTTTATCTAAAATCCGCTACGAACACGTTCTTTTTGAGTTCCTTGATTAGCCCCAATACCAACTACGAGTTAATTAAATTTTATATTTATTTTTTACTTTCCTTATTCCATAATTACAATCTGTAGAAACCTACAAGTTGTTACCTAATTATTCTGACGTTTCTCGCACTTATTAGCGCATAATTTCAATCATCTTAATTTTGTCATTTTACGTATGTGTAAAGTAATACGTCTAAATTTGCTCCTTGTTATTTTAGTTTACTACTTTAACTTTATTCCTTTACAAACGAATTACAAATAAATGTATAACCTATCATATTCGTCATTAACGTAAGGAGCTAGCATTCGCAATTATGTTCTTGTTTTATATGTTTTACATTTAGCTTTGAATCTATCTTTGCTTTGTCAACAATTAGTTCATTTCGACTTATAGTATTTAATAGCTGCTATGTACAGTATATGCTAATCAGGTCAACAGAAGATGTAAACTGCTTTGTGAAGACACTGCGCCTTTGGTTTTGTGTCTTTTAGTTAACTTAATATTTTTGTGACCTTTTGACACTGTAAGGAATCCACTAACGTCGCACAGTGAGATGTGTTTCACATACAGGTGGTCAAAATGTAACTTTTGAAGTAATTATAAAATGAAAAATGCTACTTTATTCATAATTTACATCAACAGAGCTCACAAAACATGTTCTAACAAAGTTGGTACCCACTTCCTTTCCCTATATATTCTCTTTAAATTATATGACATTTGCACTTTAAAATAGTCCTTGCAATACAATACCGGTTATTTTTGTGTTTTTCCGGGGAAATAGATTTCTGCCAATCCCTGCAAAACGACAAGATTAATAGCATAAGTTGTTATTTCTATTTTTAGTATTACTAGTGCTAGCGTTTGGTAATACGATAACATCCACTAATTAAAAATAAGTGTATATTACATCTTTTATTCTACAGTTTAAAAAAATGATGATTATAGATAACCAGAAAAAGTCTTGGACTATTCTTTTAAATATATTGTTTTTAGTATACTAATATTTCGTCCTGCTTCCTACAACCTTTTGAAAAATTGATGACAAAATAGTTGAAAATAACAATTTATTTGAGGATTAACCAAATAATGGTTTACCATTAACAAAACTACCAGCAAAAATCGAAACCCTTTGCTCATGTACATAAAATTTAGATTTTTCAATTGAGGAATAAGTCTAGGAAAATGAGAAAAATAATTTAAAGCAGAAATATCTGTCTATATATCAACATCACAAGTGGCTCAAACCTTTCCAGAACGGGTAGTCAAACTTAGGAGAGCATATCGAGAATCACTAAGAATTACATGTTTCGTTCTAGCACAGAAAATCTAGTTCTAGTTTACAGTTTCAACTCACGGCTGACAAAAATATATTTGACTCTAAATTCTCAAGCTGGACCTTCATAATTCTATTTTGCTCTAAAATTTATTTATATCTGGGAATGCGGTGGTAGTTCAGGCTACAATGGCCATCATCAAAAATTTAAATAAATCTGTTATAAATACGAAGCACTGGGTGATAAATTATTTTTATTTTCGTTGCTACCCCTTCGTCTCATCGTGACAGTTCATCATCCAAATGAAGTAATTGTATTTTAGGAAAACCCTAGGCTATCATCTGTAGTTCTTTATAGACCTGTTAAATTTATATTACAAAATAAAGCTTAAATCTTATTTACTGATTGGCTAGTGTTTTATAATAACAATCATAGATGAGAAGATTATTATTACTCTAACTTCAGTAAGAGAAAGTATTTATAAAAAAAATGTAACACATTTATTATATATATGCAAATGTATATAAAAAATTATTTTATTATACAATTATATTCTTAAGCAAAAAATAAATTTTAGAATAGAAAGTATTGTGATTGAGACAAATAAACGAAAAGGTTCAGCTACTTATACTCCCGATGAAAAATTGCTTTGATTAAATTTAATAAAAGAAATACGTGCATCATTGAATTGAAAGAAATGAATAAGGTTTGAAATTAAGAGCAAAAAATGTCTGTAGCTAGTTACAGAAAAAATATAGAATGCCCAATGTCCTAATAGAAAGTTGCGGACTGTTGGGAATATAAGAAAAACTTTATATAAATGAAAAAAAGACGTTTGTAAAGCTACGTAATAAAAAGTGAGAATAGAACAAAATACCTTTGATCTGTGTTGGATTTAACATTTTCAATTGTTTCAACAAAATCTGTAGTTGAAATAAACAATGAAGTTAATGATGATAACATTGATAAAGTAGTCGACATTATTACTGATACTGAAGACATAAACGATTTAAGTTCATAATAATAAATTTTAGCAGTTGATAATAATAATAATTGCTGGTTCCTGAATTCAATTGTGACGATCCTGAAATGAACAACGCGCAATTTCCTGTATATCCAGCACTTTCAACAACCGACATTTAATACTCCTTAGCAGCTGCTTTACGACTGCTTGAATGGCTTCAACTTCTTCATGAGGCACTCCTTTGACAGCAATTATCAATTTAGAAAAAAGCAAATACTTTCACGGTGAGAGGCAAGGCAAATATGGTAGAAGGTTGATGGCAAAAATTTGTTTTGTGTTCAACAATTCATTAAGTTTTAAGGTCTTGTGCGGTGTTGCATTATCGTGTGATAGAAACAACAGCTTTCGCGCTGGATATTCGTGTATAACTCGATCAATTCTCGACTACAAACGATGTAAAGCACCTAAGCAGTATTTTCCATTACCAATTTGACCATCTGGAACAAATTTCTTCGGAAAATTCTCTATGATTCATAAAAAGTAGTCAACATTATCTTGATTCTTGACTTCTGAAACTGTAATTTCTTTGGTTTTGACTAGCTTTTCGACTTCCATTCTGCAGACTGGCGCTTCGTTTTACGATGTTTTATCACCAATTATGATGGAGTCAAGAGAACTCGCGTCCTTTTGAGTGGTTTTATAATGTATTTACAATGCATGCTTTACACGAACAATTTCGTGGTCTTCATTCAACTGATGTGTTACAAAACATGCACAGAGCTTTCTTTTACCCCAATGTTCAGTAATAATTGTCAGAATAGTAAAAGTAGTCGAATTTAATTCTTCAACTAGCATTCTCATCGTCATGTTTCCATCGATATCAATGATTTCATGGACTTTTTCAACTAATTCAGCTGGACGTTCAAGTTTTGGATAGTCATTTGAATCTTCACGGCTATTTTTAAATAGTGCCAACCAAGTATAAACAAAAAACCATTTTGTTATTATGATATAACTGCGCAACTTACTGTCATTAAAATACGCGTTACTTTGAAACTTGTTATATGATTTCAGTGAAGATTGTTGCATTTGAAAGAAGAAATATGTATATTTGTAATGCTATCAATAGATGGGGTTACGTGTTCTATGACTTAGATTAAAAGTTCCGTTAGTTACTTAGTTAGCAGACTGTGTACTTTGATATTATCCTATTATTATAAAACTTATATGTAATGGAAATGCAAAGCTCTCTTCAATTTGTTGTACCAAACGCGGTGAATCGATTTTCATCGACAAAAATTTGTTTCATTATATATTAAACGTTTCATTGTTATATAAATTTCTGGAAATTAAAATAAAATAATTGAATTGAAATCAAATTAATTTTGTTAAATACACGTTCTTAAAACATTGGAAATGCATGATGGTGCAACGAATGATAATATTTAAACTTTGTTTACAATTTAGGCGGAATTAGTGCAAGTGACCATAGAAGGTATATGAAAACATCCATTTAAATAAGTATCAAGGAGAAAGCAGTCCTAGTAATACTGTAATAAAGTAATGTAGTACGTCAGGATAATTTTAATCAAAAAGTAACCAAATACGCATAATCATGTAAATCTGAGAATAAGGAAGACACAAAATTACAAAGGCATTCATTAAAGTGGATGGATATTTCTTTGCACAAGAATCAAATGTTACTTGGGTTTATGGAATAACTATTAACATAAACATATGCCTTCGTGGTGAGTAGACGTGGAATAGAACGCACTTAGCTGTAACTAAATCTTGTTTTTATAAATATTGCGTATTAATTGTGTAGCATCTCCATCATCCAGATTTTATCAATAAAAATTTAATAAAATTAGCTGAATTGTTAATTCAAAATTCATATCCAACTAAATTAGTAAATAACATAATTTTTAATAA